>CABFOQ010004397.1:12462-23230 GCA_900660455.1 Gephyroberyx darwinii | reverse complement strand
AACACTTACCAGTCATTTAGTCAGAAAGTTAACTGGTCTCAGTAGAAATGATCAGATGACTCACTCTGTCATCTAGGGACTGAATATATTGTCCATTTACATTTATTTTACTTGCTAAGCAAATCAGAGCACAAAGCTATTATACTCTCTATAGAGCCCCTGAAGTGACTTCAATGTGAGCAAATCCTCATTTTCTAGATACATACGTGGATTTTTACAGGAAACAAGTAGTGATTGAAGTTTTTTCGATTTAGCAATTACAGTGACATAGAATGTTTTCATGGTGGTGACATTTCCTGCCCGTTTTGTCAAACTGTTACATAAGTGTTAGCTTTATTGGATAGCGCTTTAAAATAATTGGTTTCAATCCATTCTCACATTTTGTATTCTACTACCACAATCTGTCCACATTTCACTCTAGAGAGACCAGATAGATATGATATCATGTGACAGAGTATGTTAAAAACTCTAAATAACTACATCGCTTCCCTGCAGACAAAACAACTCATCCTGCATGTACACTCTGCCTTCATATGCCTTTTGGGCCCAACTCAACAACACTTATCAGGGAAGGTGTATAGTTATATACACTCTTAACAAAAAGGGTTTTCTAGTACAAGAAAATAGCTCTTTTGCACCATATCAGAACCCTTCTTGGTGCTGTAAAGAACCGTTTGAGAATGCATGAGATGCTCCAAACCAGCAGTATTAAAGTATTTTTTTAAGAACTACACTGGGTCCTTTATTCTGATTTGCAAGTTTTTCATTATAAGAAATCAGACAGTCCTTTAAGTCAGTACTTTTCAATTGAGAACCACAACCCTAATCAAGGAACCCTTGAAGAACCCTCCTTTTTCTATTTATACCTGTAATTCTACAATAACCATAAAGGAATATATAAGAGAGCAAACCATTTTAGCCTAAACGCTGTGCTGCAATTTGATATTAATAATAAAAAAAGGGGGGGAAATCTTTCCGGTTTTGGGTTCACCAAAATGTCATTGAGATTGAGCAAAATGTAACGTATTAAAGGCCCGGGCCAGAGTCTGCTGAAATCCAGTCCGTGTTTTGCATCATTTACCGTCTGACGCGCCACACAGTGAGTTGCCAGGTTGGTTAAAAAGCTGCTCGGCGATGTCGACTTTTCACCTACGCTCTCAGTTTTTACCAGCTACCAAAGGGGATTATTGAGTAACAACATGGCAACCAGTCATATAACAAAAGGAAGTGATCCTTTACGCGCATTTAATTTCTGTGTTTTATATGACTTGTAGTGGCCGAAAGGAAATACTTTCTCCTTTTGTATTCTTTGTCTCTGAAGAAGATTTTAATCCCATTAACATCACGATGACAGAATAGAGCCAAACGGTGAGCAGCAGTACCCAGCGATATTTAGCTTTAAGCTTGTTAGCTAGCTGTAACGCTCGTCGGCTAACGTTAGGCCAGCCCAAAGCCGTCAAGTTCTTCGACCAACGTTAACATTAGCGTTACATATTTAGATCACGCATATCCGTGTCCTGTTTTTTGTTTCAGTGGTGCTCTTCAACCTTGATACAAGCCAAACGACTGTGTACAAGCTAACGATATCCAGTATATGGCTGCGGGTGGGTGGTGCACACTAGTGACAAAGCACCTGCATGGACACACATGTCTGTATTGTTAGCGATGCTCGACATAACATTAGATGTTACATTGTAGCTGTATTACTTTGTCTTAGATGTGAATGCCCTTGGTGGAAGTCAAATGCAGAAATTCTGTTGATGAAATAATGACCCCCGCCCCCTCTCAGGTTGGTCTGAATCCTCACAAGTTGCTGACCCCTTCCTAGGGCCCTTTGGGGCCCCTGAAGAGGATGCACCGTGGCGGGGATAAAGACTTCCAGACATCAGCAAGAAAGATGGGCACATCCTTGCTATTCCAGCTGTCCGCTCATGAGCGAGAGCTGGACTTGGTTTTCCTCGACCATAGCTATGCCAAGCCGTGGAATGCCCACCCGGATGCCAGCAGTGCCCGGCCCACAAGGACGCTGTTTGTTAACCCCCGCCGCCAACCTGATGCATCATCGTGAGTTAAATAGCTAGCGATCTATAGTACAATTAGATATGGGGCTACCTATCACAGCTTGGAATTGTCATCAGCATGGCTATAGGTTCCTGAGACAACATAAATTAAAATGAAAACTACTGATCAGTTTGAAAAATGAATTGTTGTTTTGCCCCTCAATGGCTTATAATGTTTTTTTTTAATCTTGGTCTGCAGAGAGTCCGAGCCTTTAATCGATGTGGAAACGGTCACACCCACACCTGTCCCGCTCTATGACAACCACAAAGCTCTTAGTGTGATGAAGGAGTGTGAGAGGCATGTCCTGTTTGCTCGTACTGTTGCTGATAGCCCCCCACCCCCAGATGACTGGGAGGAACACATCAACAAGTAATTAAGCACATTGAACAGTCCACCAATGATACATTGTACATTCTTAACCTTGCATTTCTTTTTGATATTGTATCTTCAAGTATTTTTCAGGTACAGGACAAAGTTTTTGACATGCCACATATGTCTGTCATAGTCTATCCCTGTTGACTGTTTCCACATTATTCTGTTTCAGAAGTGGATGGTCGGTGGCTCAGAACAAATTGTTCAATAAAGTGCTCAAAGCCCTGCAAGCTGAAAGACTAGCCCGTCTGGCCAATGAAAAAGTGAGTTCTGATCTTTATTTATTTATTTATTATTATTATTATTATTATTATTATTATTATTAATAATAATAATAATAATAATAATAATAACACTAATAATAATAATGAGAAGAGCATGTCCCCTCCTTAATTATTTTGGGTTTTCAGATATCTGATGTGTTCTTTAACCCCATTTGGGAGAGCTGGGTGGAACCAGTTCAGCACTGTTTACATTCTATATGAAACCACAAGTTGTGGTTCAAAACAAAAACTATGATAAACGTGCAAGGCTGAGACTAGATTCTGTTACAGTCTGCTTTCCTCCCTCCCCTATTCCACAGACACTGGGTCATAATTCATTGTTTGATTTTTCACCTGTAGCTTTGCAACACACTGCTCACTCCACTTACCTTTCTACTTTGGTCACATGACAGGGGAAGGAAGCATGCTGTTACAGTGAAGATTGATAGGAATAGAATAGGAATAAAGTGGTGCGACAGCATAACATCAGCCAGGATTCAGTCACAAAAATGGTTTGCATTTTCCCTGCAAAACATCCACAGTTCTAAGGCAATGCCAAGCATTTACAAGGAGTGACATACTAAAGGATATTTCTTTATGTCTTGCAAAGAGCAGAAACATCAGCATGGACACTTTCTGTAGAGCTTTTCATGGTGCATGAAATTCATGGTTTTATCTCTTACTCCAATTGTTTATGAACACAATGTGCACCAGAAGGCTGGGGCAATATGTCTAGACTACAATGCACAATGGGGAAAAAGTCTAAATTTTGGCTGCTGTGCCTACTAAAGCATGTTTTGATTAAATTTGTGACAAAGGGCTTATTCATTTAAACACTCCGGCCTTGGGACTAATTCAACACACAATGAAACGTTTTGAGAGGATCTTACATCCGTAATTTGACACTTCCAGTTGAAACGGGACATAATGGGCCGGACATAATGCAGGGAGGGATCATTAACAAGTGGCTGACAGTGTAACAAATTGGATCTGTTAGGGAGAGTACTGTAGTTATATTTGATGGTTGGGGTTTGTTAAAAAAAATGTCTGATATTATTGGTTGGAATACTTTATGTATGCCAGCTCTTACACTATGAAGTAACCATGAAAAATATACAATTTTCCAGGAAGTAAAAGTACATTTTGGGGGATTGTTAAATAAGTGTATATTATGACATGGAAAATTGGTTAACAAGGTGAATTTTTAATTTTGTTGTGTACAGTAATTTTTTTTACAGTCCATGGTTACAGAAGACACTATGCAGGCCCAGTCATTTTAGGGTTTTGTAGCCTAAATGATAGCATGGCCGTGAATAATTTTGTTTTGCCTGTGTCTCTTGGGTGATCTCTCCCTCAGACCTCCAATGAGCCAGTCTTGCGTAGGATTGCTGTGGACAAGTGTGCCAGGAAGGTACGCCATGCACTAGCCAGTGTGAACTGGGATTCCAAACTGACCCAGTGGTTACACACCACCATGATTGAATCCCTGAGTCTCGCCATGCTGGCTGCTTACCTGGACGTGCTGCAAACTCTTAAAAGCAAGGTACCTTGTTCGTAATTGAGTTAAACATAAGAATCAGCATACATTTCCTGTTGGGAAAGAGGTACTTTGCAGTGTGGACCAATTATTTGGGAAAGGCCTGTGTAGTCCTGATTTATTGCTGCCTCCCTCTGTGTCTGGGCAGTTGCCTTCACTGATTGACAGAATGCTGATGACATCATCAGCCAAGACTGGAGCGCCAGGCTCGGAGGCCCTCTCACTGTTACTGAAACGTCCTTGGGACCCAGCTGTAGGAGTTCTGTCTCACAACAAACCGGTACAACTCTCAGCCATTCTTTCTTTTCTAAATGAATCATTCCTTTTTTCTCAGTTTTGTTTATTTGGTTCATAATGAGGTAGTGGTTAAGACCAGATGCCTGTCTGTTTTCATTTACCTTTTCAGAGCAAGCTTCCTGGCTCCCCACTCATCCTGATTGCACCATCAGGCCCAACTAATCCTGCCTTGTCTACCTCGCGGCGAATGAGATTCTGGCAATCTCAGCTCTCCTGCTTTGGAAAGGTTTGAAATCCTACTCAAATAAACCCATATGTGTTACCAAGGATCCAGGCTTTATTCCTTTCAGAAAAGCGCCAATAGCTGTCTGTTTCTCTGTCAGGTCATCCCAGTGAACACCCATGTCAACAGTGGAGCTAATGTTGGCATCACTCAGTGTCTGGAGCACATGTTGGGCACTGTCAGGGCCAAGGTCATGGAGGTAGGATTTTTTTTTCATTGCAATCCTATGTGGCTGTAGTTATATAGTGATACTGTTCATGAAATGAGTGTACTTGAAGCCACCAGTATGTATAGGGTCCTATGAAATCCATTTTGTGCTTACTCAAATTTCACATTTTCTGTGAAATTGAGTGTTTCTTAACATCCTCACCTGTGTATAAATTAAGCACAAACTTTTATTTGTTTTTAATGTGTGCTTTGGTAGCAGCATGAATATTGGACAAAGGTCCTGTCAATGTTAAGAATCAGAATCAAACATAAGCCGGCCAAATTTCCAAAAACATTTATGCCCTGATTCCTAGAACTCCACATCCTACCATGGTGAAGTAATATTAAAGTTTACTGTTCATGGCCACTGACCTCTGTGGCTCCTACTGGACAACAGTGTTTGTTCTCAGGTTCGGCTCAGGCTAACTTCACTGCAGTGAAATTGAGTCAGCATTGCTCTGTTTTGCACCTCTGTCTGTTCTGAATTTCTTGTGTCTTTCAGTGTGTTGCTTGCGTTGTTTTGTTTATGGCTGCTGCTTTGATATGTTAACTTCATCTCATAGCAAACCCATATGGATTTTCTGACAGACACATATTGGCAAGCATACACACACACACACACACACACACACACACACACACACACACACACACACACACACACAGAGATACACACACGCTATGCCACAAACAAAGCTCTGGTCCTACTTATATTGTGTCAGTGTTTCTCTTCATCTGTACATGATATTAGTTACTCATAACAAACAGTATACACTATTATAGCAACAATTTCTCCCAAGCCTAACAATTTTGTGTCACTTCATGTTTTTTAGTTCAATTTGTAAACCCAGATTCGGTGACTGCGCCTGTGACAGGAAAATAGAAAACGTAGGGGCTTATATGTGCAGATCTCAGCGAAAGTGAAGTTAGTGCAGCTGTACTGACTGTGTGTTATGCATTCAAACACCAGGTTCACAGTCACTTCCCTCACAAACCCATCATCCTGGTTGGCTGGAATGTGGGAGCTCTCATTGCTTGTCACGTAAGGCTGCTCTACTGTCAATCTTTGATTACATTGTATCATACTGGTCTAATCTGAAGCTAAACATTTCATTTTCTCCCATGAAGTATGAAAATGTGTATTTTTTTGTGAAGCATAGCACTCATATGTTTAACATATTCAATTGCAGGTATCTCTAATGGAGTATCTGACTGCTGTGGTATGTCTCGGCTTCCCCCTGCTAACTGTCAGTGGACCAAGAGGGGTGAGATACAAGGGATTATCGGACAATGTGGTGTTTTGTTTTTTCACGTTAAATTACTTTAAAAAGACAAAGTACTATTAAGAAAACTACATTTGTTCTCTGGTCAGTGGATTCTAACGGCTGGTTGATGTGTTACTGACTGGCAGGATGTGGATGACCCGCTGCTGGACATGAAGACCCCAGTGTTGTTTGTGGTCGGCCAGAATGCTCTGCAGTGCGGTATGGAGGCCATGGAGGAGTTCAGAGAGAAGCTGAGAGCAGACAACAGCATGGTGGTGGTGGGGGGAGCTGACGACAACCTCAGGTCAGTCACAAGTCCTGATTGGTGGTTCGTGGAATTATGGAATAACATTCTTTTTCTGTTTTTTTCCCCTAGTCTGTTTATAAATGCTCTTGTGGTCAGTAGTAGTAGTAAATGGTTTCCATCCACAGAATCAACTCCACAAAGATGAAAACAGAGGGACTGACACAGACCATGGTGGATCGCTGCATTCAGGTTGGTCCATCTAACTGGCAATACAAAGGCAATGTTTTATTTCTACTGGTTTCTCTAGTGTCCTTTTCAGCACCTTTTGTCCTTCTATTTAAAAACCGAGCCTGATGACAAAAGCTTTGTTCTTTGTCTTTGCTGTTCTGTAGGACGAGATAGCTGACTTCCTGTCCGGGGTCCTGACGCGGGCAGAGGGCCACGGCCATGGCTCCGGGGAGATGAGGGACCTGGACACAGAGAAGAAGAAGAGGCCTCGACGCGAACTTCCCTTTGACATGGAGAGAGGACGGCCCTCCTCCCCGGCACTTCGAGTGCCCATCTCACCTTCAGGTTCAGAGGTCAGTACGCAGTGGCTCGAATTACAAACATATCTTTGCATGGCGCTACATTTACAAGTGTGTTTTTTTTTTAAACTTGCTTATTTTGTTATTGATTAATTTGTATGACTAATTTACCATTAAAGAGACTTCAAAGTTTGTTACCTAAATTGCCTTTCTGGAGAGCGGAATACTGTTTTACTGCTGACGTTACCTGCATCTACGTCCAACTATTGTAGTGCCCCTTTAATGGCCAATACTATTTCTGTGGTGGATCGGCATAAATATTTTTTCAGCTGTCTGTGCAGAGTGAACAAGGCATACTCTGCACATTATAGATCAGAGGAATTCTCATATATGCATTTAGAGTTTGTGCTTTTTGCAGCCACGTCCAAAACAAAGCGATTCATCAATTATGAACATTCAAAATCAATTTGAATTTATATATTGATAATAAATGACATTTGACGAATCATTGCAGCCTCATAAACCATGGTATTGCATCAGCCCCCCCATTTCTCATTTTGAGAAAAACCAAGAACTGCTTTGGCCATTGCTCATCAGGTGTGTTCCTCTTCTCTGTCCTCAGGATCTGTCCAGTGTTTGCAGCAGTCCCACCTCAAGTCCCAAACCAAAAACGTCTGGTTTGTCTCCAGCGCAGAAGTCCAGTCTGATCACTGCCACTCAGCTGCTCAAGACGCACATGCAGCGCTCTGGCACAGTGCTCACACACAAGCAGGCTCAAGGTTGGTTTGCCAGGACACACAACTGTGGATACATTGAAAACACACAGTGAGCCTTCACGTGTACCTACATGTGCACAGTGATCCCTCATGCCCACAAATACACAGCCCTCAGATTCACTGGAAATTGTTTGTGTAAGCCTGTAACAATGGGTCATTCACCCCAACTGCTACTGAAGGTTTGCAAAAGCTTTTGAGCTGAGCCGAGGGACGTGGTACGTGAGAGCAGGCTGGAACAGTTGTAAATAAAATCTTTGTTGAGACATTATCACGTCACGACATCTGATGGGGCAAGATGGAACGTGACTGAAATACTTTCCTCTCATCTTCTGTCTCTTCTCTTCCTACAACTTTCCTTTTCGTCTTTGTTTCCGATTCATTCCAGCTCAGTTTGCTGCTTTTATGAAGCAAAACATGCTGGTGAGGAAAAATCTTCCTCCTGGCACCCCTCCCTGTGTCTTTGGTAAGTATCTATCCCTTCTCCTTTTTCTTTCTTTTCTCACTTGCCTTTCACTTCTTTCCTTGTCTCCATTGCCCTATACTGTAAGGTTGTCATATTTCTTTACTGTGCACGTTCTCACGAAACACCCATTATCATGCATTGAATTGTACACTATAACAAGAACAGTAAATGTTATTTGTACAGCGTTTTTCAAAGGTGACTTACATAGTATTTTACAGACAATATGAGCAATAAAGACAATAAGAAACATGACATGAATTAAAGACTGCATTACAGAAGAATAAAACAAGCAAATGGAGACACGCCACGGTCTATTCACCCCACCAGTCCAGTGAATTGTTGTGTTTGTGTGTTGCAGTGCCAGTGTCCAGTGATCAAATGGAGGGCCTGGACAGAGATGAGCTGAGGTCCCATGGCAAGAGGAGGCAGACACCCAGCCCCACGCCCAGCAAAGCCTCCAAGAGAGCCAAGATCAAGGTCACCATTGTTTCCCAAGGCGAGTCAGCAGGGGCCGCCATCAACCCTGCAGCACAGGAAGGTAGTACCGTGTATCTTGTCAACAGCGTTGGGCTACTTATTCAAAAAATATGATTTTATTCATTGATTTATTCTTCTTTTCCTTTAGAAAAGTACCATTATTACTTTACGTATTATTCTCTGAAAGAAGTAATTTGTTATTACTTTTCCATTACGTCCTCTTACCTTTTTAAAAATTAAGAAAACTCAATTGCCCTTCTGTATTAATGATCAAGGTATCCAAATAATTATACCAAACACAAATTGGAGGATTGGGGTAATCCTAGATTTTGGACAGTTCACCTTCGATATGATATTTAGAGGGAGTGATAAAAGTAACACTTTTGATTGGTACCCCAATACTAAATTTGTGGTACTAGTTGTTGCTGGAAAAAGTAATATTACTCTACTGCTGGAGTTCAGTTGTTTCAAAGAGCCATTAGAGACAGCCTCTCTTCTTTCTGGCTTAGTAACTGACTCGACTGGTATCCCCTCTTCTCATGCAGTGGGAGCGTCTGGGAAGCCCCTGACCGTGACCGTGGGACAGACTGTGGCTGGAGCCAAGGAACTGTCTGGCCTCCTTACAGCCCAGCGGTATGCTAGACCGCTGTACCACACACGCACACACATACAAACACACACCCAGTAATGAGCTTTTAGCCCCTTACCATGGCTTCCCACCCCACCCTATTGGACAAAAGTGTGTGTGTGGTGCAAACAAATTGATGTTTGGTGGACTCGTGGTTGGGAGCTGCCTGATGGCCAAACAGCACATGGTGGGGTAGCTCCTGAGTAGATTGGTGGTTATGTGTGTCACTGCAGGTCTGGTAGTCTCTCAGAGGTGTCTAGTGCCCTGTCCCCGGGCTCCAGCTCATTCAACAGCGTGCAGCCTTGCATGGTGTCGGGGTCCTCCACACCAGTCCAGGTGCAAGCTCCTGCTACTGCCCAAGGTATCTCTTGTCCTGTCCTGCCTTGCACGCCTGTTTGTACTCTCAACTGTGCAGCTGATCTCAGCCCAGTGGCCTCAACACACAATGCAATTCTGACCGCTTTGTTGGGTGAGATTAAAATGGGGAGTTTCAATTTTGTTTCTGAATTTGATCACTCAGTAAGAACATTCTGTGAGAACAACAAATCCAAGCAAACATCACCATTGATCACCTCTTGCGCCATCGCTGTATGTGTCACTGTCCCGAAACCTTACCCTTTTGGTCATACCTATCTGTGTGTGTGTGTGTGTGTGTGTGTCTCTGTCTGTCTGTCTGTGTTGTCTACTCTGGGGAGAGGGGGTAATTTCTTAGAGCTGGACTTGTTGTGTTTGGCAATTTCGAGTTCCACTGATTCATTGCTTTTGTGTTTGTGTGCAGCACCTTCCGCCAGCAGTCTGCTACAAGGCCTAAGCTTCAGTCTTCAGGAGATCGTCACCAAAGCTAGTAGCCTGCCCTCCACAGCTGCTAACACAAGCAACACCCAGGTACCTCCTGGTCATTAGATTAGATGACTTAAACGCTTTAATGATCCCCGTGGGGAAATTGGGTCATTGCAGCAGCAAAGAATATAATATAGTTACAATTAAGACTACAGTATTGAAGATGATACCATAAGTAAGATTTACAGGTTGAAACGGGTGTGTAATCTAATGAATTATGTCCATATCATGTGCAAATATGAATTGTAAACTATTCACAAATGTAAACTACAAATGTAACAGAAATGTGTGCAGAATGTGTAGATGTGCATTGTCAGATATTCAGTTTATAAGCTGTAAAGTTTACAGATGGAGGTCACTCGCTCCAATCACTCTTTTGTTGTGTATGTGTGTGAGCGGAGCTTCAGTCGATTGTGCCTCACCTACTACTCCTCCACCCCCAGGCGGTTGGTGGCAAGCCCCAGGGTCAGGTCCTGAGCTCCATCGGTGGCAGCAGCACTCTGCTCCGGGCAGTGCCTGTCGTCTCCCCAGGAGGAGTAGCTAAAACCACTGCCATCCACCAGCTACTCACCAACGGCGGGCTGG
>CABFOQ010004389.1:6157-31986 GCA_900660455.1 Gephyroberyx darwinii | reverse complement strand
GGGGGGGGGGGGGTCCTGTAACATTGGAGTGAGTGCAACTATGTTGACTTTAAAAACTCCACACATTCTTGTTGGACTTTAGAGTAATATTTAAGTCATGCATTGGCTTAGCCACTACAGTTAGAAAATCACTGAGCTACTTCCTGGTATGTGAACGCTCCACACACCAACCCAGAGCTGCTCATGCTGCTGTGACTTCTGCCGGAGCCACATTGGATTCCCCTTATGCAGGCTCTTAGGGCTCTGGAGGTCTAAACAGCACAGACCTTGTAATGCCCCTATGCCCCAAGAACCCTGGTTAAGGTAGGGTGCTGTGGACAGGCGTAAGGATATACCAACAAACCAACATAGTGGAACAATAGTGAAAAGAGAAACAATATTACATAGAGGCACATTACAGAAAAAGGTCTTAGACGCTGATTCTGCCAATCCAATCCAAAGATTAGGTGCCCTGACAGCCCTTTATTATTTTATTCTTTTTGTTATTGTTCACATTTGTATTCATCTTCTAATCTTTATGAGTGCAGTACATATTATTCTAAAACCAGACTGAAATGTGTCAAAGATGTAATTATGATTCCTGAAAGCTATAAGTTAAATGGAGACAACTTCCTCTGAAACATTTGATTAAAATGGAGCCGCTGTTGTTCAAAGGATCACGTCTTGTTTATTTGTTAAGAAGAGGCTGGACCACTGCATGCTGAAAACCCAACACCAGAGAGCTTTTGGTAATAGATCAAATATTAGGACAAAATGTACCAAGCACCTCTTTCAGAAATGTAATGTTAACAACAGTGTCAGTCAGGACTAAAGCAGAAACGGGTTCAAAATGTTTGAATTCATCAGAAATTTTCCTACTAACAAATGAAGTCTGATCAGGGATAATAATCAGAGACCTTATGCTCTTAACCTTTGATGAAACATGGGGAACAGCTTCAATACCATAAATAGAGTGGGGCTCATGACTAATGTTGATTGCCTTAAACAAGGCCCGAGAATTGTTACAATTCTTGAATATGAGATCAGAGAAAAAAGCTACTCTAGCATCTTTACCACCCTGACATGAGGTCTTTCAGTGTCATGGAGAACCTGTAATTTATTTGACTTCCATTTACATTCCGCTCTGCTACTTCATGGCCCAAGTGCTTTCATTGAGCCAGGGCAGAACTCCATCACTTTACCTTTAAAAGGAGCAATAGAGTCAAGAATAGCTAGGCAAGTGCTGTTAAAGCAGTTAAATGTTCTTAGTATGACTTTGGCAGGTCTTAAAGTCAGTGGCAGCAGCAAAGGCCTCACAGAAAGTATTAGCAGAGGTGGCGTGAAAGATGTGAAAGCACTAGGCTTGGAGTTGGGAAGTGTGATTTAAAAACAACAACTTAGTGATCAGACGTAAGTCTGTTGTTTTCCAAATTACTGAGACCAGACATTAGTACTAGGTTGAGTTTGACCGCCAAAGTCCCTCACCCCCTTTGATGCTGACGATTCAATTGTGGACACATCTGAATGAATCCCTCCAGATATATCACCCTCTTTGGAGAGCAGACATGTTTGTGTTTGTCTCATCCCTTATTCACCTGGCCTTGAGTCAGGGCACACACACCCCAAGCCTCCCATTGTGATCACTCTCCCTTCATTCAAAACGTCCATCTTGCCATCCACGGTCAAGTTTATTTCTGCTTCCTTCAGCAGGCTCATTCCACTCTGCTGAGGGGAACAAGGGGCTGAGTTATGGAGTTATGGATGGGGATTCTGTCTTTTAGCCACAAAGCTGAAAATATTGTAGCAGATGCTCTCTGAGCCTGAGCCAAGCACTAGTAAGGCTGGTTCTGCAAGGACTGCCAAGGATCTAATATTAGCTCAGCACATGGCTGTCTTTAGAATCAGTTTGCTGGCTATACTAAGTTTCTTGCTGACCAAGCCTCTTCCCTAGTGCTTTTGCTCTACCTCTGGCCTCTGCTGGGTATTGTGGTGGTTAGGGAGAGGTTGGACTGGGGCACAACAAGACCTCTGAGGAACTCTGGAAGGAAATTGCAAAGTGACAAGAAAATAAATGTGGTCACGAAAGGGAGTTTTTGGTGATATCAGTATCTCCACATCTGGACAAAATGTTATTTCACTTTCAATTTGGCAAACCAGTCATTTTGGAAATATAAACACAAACCAACTGTTGGAGTTTGTTGAGTGTGCTATGCTGCCCTCATCTGGTACAGCAGCTGGATCATTCTTTCTATATGTGTGAAAGAAATGGGGAAAACATTGTTTTGTATTTTTAATATGTGAGTATGAGTGTAAGGGCACTGTCTCACTGTGCCAATAGTCACCTTCATGTTTCAATGTTTTGTTTAGATATCTGATCCATTTCACCTCACTCACCTCCTCCCCATGCCTGAGAGCCAAGCTAACTTCCCTTTCCTCTGTCTCGCTTCCTCACTACTGTTTTGGCCTCTCATAAGCCATAACTCACTTTGTCTCCGAGCATGCCTTGTTTTGAGTCTTCCTGTGTTTCAGATGGATGCTATCAGGCCCTTCTTTTGTTTCTAAACATAGTGCCTTTTGAGTAATGGGAGCGGCTGATGTCATACTATGGATCTGATGGTACAGAGTCCTAGAGGGAGCTTCTGATAAGCAATTGGCCTTTGGGGCCTTTGATGGGATTAAGTGGGATTATGTTGCATCAGTTGGTTGGTATGCATAGCATCCGTAGCTTGTCCAGTTTGTCACAGTGCTTTAACTTGGGCAAGACCAGGCACTACAGTGATGGACATCTGACAAATATTATTTGTTTACAGTCTGGGTATACAGTATGACGGTGTAGCCTGATGTCTGCTATGGGGTTTCATTTTCTGGTGGTTGTATCATTCATATTTTTATCTGAATTGGGCTTCTACAAGTGTTTGCCTTGGATTATGGCACAAGGGATAGTAACATCTTGTCCTGTGTATTAATGAATGTTAGCGCAATCAGGATGTGATCTCTTATAAGCTTGTAGCGATATTTTGAGGTTAAATATAGACAGTTGTAGCTTACAGTATTTTATCAGGACTAATGTTATTAGGTATATACCAGGTGGAGGACCTGTCACTGTGGTGCCAGGCAAATTGACTCGCCCTGAACGTCTGCAAGACCAAAGAGCTGGTTGTGGACATCAGGAGGAAACAGCAGAAGGCCTACACCCCCCTCAGGATCAACGGGGCCCCAGTGGAGAGGGTGAGCAGCCTCAAGTATCTTGGTGTGCACATCACTGAGGACCTGACATGGACATCACACACTGACACCATGGACAAGAAGGCGAGACAATGCCTTTATCACCTCAAACAGCTGAGGAAGTTCAAACTCTCCCCTCAGATCCAGAAAACTTTTTACTCTGGGATCATAGAGAGCATCCTGTCGGGGAGCATCACTGCCTGGTACGGCAACTGTTCCTCTCAGGACCACAAGGCCTTGCAGTGGGTGGTACAGTCAGCCGAGCGGACCACCGGGACAACACTCCCCACCCTGAAGGACATTTACACCAGGCGGTGCAGGACCAGGGCCAACAGGATCATTAAGGACACTACCCATCCCAACAATGGACTTTTCAGACTACTGAGGTCAGGCAAGCACCTCCGCAGTCACATGGCCAAGACAGAGAGGCTCAGGAGGAGCTTCTATCCTCAGGCCATTAGGACATTAAACTTGCACACATCCAACCAATAAACTCCTCTTGGGCATTTCCATACCAGGTGATATTTCTCCAGGAGACAGGAAATTAGATGTTTCAAAAGGTTGGACTTGTCTGCATAACTGGTTGGACTAGACCAGAAAGGTCTGAGGTGCCGGTCTCCAAGTACTGCACTTCCCTATTAAGTCAGAAGGGGGCAGGCAATATCCCTGTAACAGATATAAACTGTTGCATAGCACTGGATATGTTTACATGCACATGCTGAGTAACCTGGCTATCGGCCCTCATTCAGGTTAAGTTGTTCCCAGACATCATCGATCCCCTGTCACTGAGCATCCCTGTTACTAGGACTAAACTAATGAACTATTCCTGTCCACCTGTGGTGTCCCAACCACTAAGCAAAAAGGTATAAAAAGGTGTGACTTGTTTGCGCAAACAGTGAAAATCAAAAGTGCAAGTATTAAGATATCATATGTCACAGTCACCCCTTTTAAGTTTAACTGGTTTCTCATAGAAAGCTTACCCAGATTTTTCTAACCAAGTTCTGACCTTTGTATGTGTCAATCCAAAACCAGATTCCTTGAATGAAATTTGCTGTGGATGTAAACACAGCTACTGAAACAAAGAATATGCAGCTGCGTCTATGATCTCCCGCTAGGCCTGTTCAACACAAAACATGTTAGAGCACTGAAAAACTATTTTGTCTTGGTCTACTTTGGTCTGTTTTCTTAAATAAACTATCGACTGATTTGATTAATTTCTTACTCCAAATGGTAGTGTACAGCATCTGTGTGGGTGGACAGTGTGTGTGTGTGTGTGTGTATGTGTGTGTGTGTGTATGTGTTTCAATGCATGCCTGTGTGTGTCATCCCTGTCATGGGAATAATTACTGCCAAGGCCCCCTGGCTTAGAGTAACAGCAGGGTTAGTTTGTTGTCCCGGCAAAACGGCCATGGGAAAACGGAGTCAGGACTGGCTCCTCTCTCACAGGCATGCTGGGATTGTTCATGCAGGGTGTCCTCACTAGCACAGCAGATTGTGGAGCCATGGCTTGTGTGATTCAATCACAGTACTCATCTTGGAGAGGTTTGCTCTGACACAACAGATGGGGAGAGAGAGCTGAGGATGGACAGATCCTGAGAGAGCTGTGGAGATAAGTGGGAGAGAAAAGAAGAGAGAGAGAGCGGTAAGACTAACTCAACAGACTGCAAGGAGAGCAAGGTTGGCTGCTGCCTGTTTCTGCCTCTTAATCCTCAAATCTCCTGTAATCAGGATTAGATGGAGAGAGCATGTTGCTTGACCTAAGCCAGCAGTGTCTATGTTGGGACCTGGGAGGATTGCAGGCCAATCCGGCAACCTAAGTGGCCAGGAGGAGAGAATGGAGGGAGGGGGCAGGCTAGAGCTGGGATCAGTTTGGGGAACGTAGCCAGTTTCTAACAGAAGCCAACAGGAAGCGTGACTATCCAACACATGGGGATACTTTAACTACCAAGAGCAAATCCAAAAGGAAAAAAAGAGAAGAGGACTAACCCCTGACTGGACTGACACTGATTTCAGAGTGACTTTGGCATTTGGGCGATTTGATCTTCATTTCAAGGTGCATGGTTTTTGTTTTTTTTCTTTGGCACAAGTGGCTGCACATTATCTTCTGTTTGATCAACATCGTCACTCCACAGTTCAGAGACAACTCATGTTTAGGATTCAGAGGAAGAAGCCGCAGCAGATTGTTGTGTGGTGTTGCTCAGCAGGAAGTGTAGGGCACAAAGGAAGAGTTAAAGTAGGAGTCTTGTGTGTTTGTGCAGCAGCAGGAGGAGGAGGAGGAGAAAGGAGTTTGTGTGATACTGATCTTCATTCTTCTGCAAGGAACAACAGCACTGGAATAAAAACAAAGGCTCGAGGGATTAAAGGAGTAGACCATTTCCATCTGGCTTTTAAGCGCTTACCCAAAAGATGCTTTTACACTCATAACTTAGTGTGCACAAATAATTGTTGGCAGATGCTAAGCTAATTCTGTGCAAACAAACATCTGCGTGACAACAAACATCTCCTTTGCGTCCGAGGAGAGTAGTATAGTTCGGAGAGGGTCTAGTGATGTGGTGGAATGCAGGTCCAAGGCAGCTTGAGAACTGAAATCTTCATTTCCTCACTGGACAGATTTCTGAATGTTTTCCCATCGTTGCTTCATCATTGATGCGCACACACAATACACACACTTATGCAGTCTCTCTCTCCCTCTCTCTTTTCTCTCTCTTTCCCCCTGTCTCTCTAGTCTGTAAAAACAGAAGCATAAGATGGAAACAAGTCTAGCCAGTCCTTGTTGTCTGAGCCTTGAGAAACACAGTGTCATCATGGGATTCAGAATCTATTTCACACAACTTCAAATAGTTATTTTTGCATAGTATGTTTATCTATATATATACACAAAAATGTAAATTGTAACCTACTCGATACTTCAGAGGACTACAGTCATATGGTTAAGCCACGACAGATGCTGTGGCTAGCCTGGCCTCCATTGCTTCCGGCACCATATGGCCTTCCTCAAACCATGACACTCCTACCTCGCCTTCATTCACAGAACTGTCATTTTCATTTTAAAGAAGCTGAGCTTATCTTATACATTTTCATTATCCTTTATTCTTCCTTTATTCTTATACATTTATACATGGCTTATAGTTTTTATACATTTGTGCGCTTTGTTTATCCTATATAATAAAATCAATTGACAGCACGCCAAATAATACTCACTCTCCTCCTGTGTTCTATAATGGGCTGAGCCAGTTAGCAAACATCTAGAAAAGCGCGTTATAGAGGCGGCTTACCTATCCTGTAAATCATATACTTGCACGGATCAGCCACTCTGATAGGAAGGCTGTCCTGAGGTGAGACTCCTCATCCTCTTTAGGCATCTTGCCTTACGGGCAGGGGCCTTCTCAGCTCACCAGAGCTACATAAGATGCTGACCTCAGAGGCAGTCAATATTGTGATGTTAGCCTTGTAGTTATGGAGGACTAGTGATGATACTCATCACTAGGAATAAAAATATTAACCTAAACATATTCCTAAATAAGTTAGGTAAATCAATAAGGTTACTAATACATATAAAAATTTAAATATTGTATAAATACTGAGACTGAAAAACGTAAAATAAATCAAGGAATTGTTATTGGTCGGTCAGCAAAGGACTGTTTATCACTGTGAGTGGACAGTCCCCTTCTTTAATATTATGACTAACACTTTTTCCAAGGTGCTGTAAAGAAAGTTTGGATGCAAAACAAACTTGTAAATGTTTTGTGTCCATAATAACAGTTAACAGTTAATATTTTAATAACAGTTTATATTTGTCCCTTCAAGATGTGGTTGGGGTCCAGCAGTCCTGTCTCCCAGGTGTGATCCCTGGCAGCAGGGGGTCTCATGGCGACTGCAAATGATGACCCCGACCTGGGCACTGGCCCATCCGAGGACTCTGAGATCTTCTTCAATGAGTCTGACGCGGGGAGTTTGCTCTCAGATGACTCTGTGTATCCCGAATATGAAAGAGAGGATGAGAATGTAGGGGTGGCTAAAACGCTGTACGAGGCCTGTGCTAAGAATGAGGCCTCGACCCTGCGCAAGATCCTGGAGAGAGGAGTCACTAAGGAAGAGGTCATGGAGCTGGACATCAACGGCAGGGTGAGATACTTAGTTGCATTTTCCTTTTTATTACACAAGGAAAGCGATTTTGACATATCCGCAAATCTTTATTTCTGGGACCAAATGTCTGGGTTAAAAGTCAGAACAGAGTCAGATTGATTTTCTGCTTGCCTTCTTCCATCCATTACACCTTTAATACTTTGCAGCCCTATGAAGGTTTTTTTCTTTCTAACTTGTTCCCCATCAGAATGGCTTGATGCTGGCTGTGAGCAAAGGTTTTGTAGACATTGTCTATGGGCTCCACACATGTCCACTAATAGACGTCAACCACCAAGACAATGATGGGAACACCGCCCTCATGATCGCTGCCCAGGCTGGTATGTTGAATGCCATGCCCACCACATAATCATGCAACTAGCTTGCCAAACTAATTGCAGCCTGTCATACTAACATATCATTTTCCCAACCCAGGCTTCATCACCATTCTGAACTATATCCTTAACTACTACTCTGACGTGGACACTGAGGCGAGGGATCCCCGTGGTTTCACAGCCCTAATCAAGGCAGGCCTCCAGGGCCGTGAAGAGTGTGTGACCGCCCTGCTCATGCATGGTAAGAGGCAATGAACTGTGTTTTTCTCAAAAATGTTCAGATTGGAGAAACATGATGCCAAGTACAGTTCTTCCATAGAGAAAAGAACGAGGGTGAGAATATATACTAGTGGCTTGGGAGAAAAACAGAATTGACGTATGCTATTCTTATTATCTTGGACAATTCATCTTAACATGAACAATTCAAAACTGTGATCTTCTTCATCAAGAGGAGATTTCTATAGGTTGGGTATTGATAAGGAATAAGATGCTAACTTTACAAAATCACCCTGACTACTGTCACAGTGTCTTCAAAGTTGGTATCCTGTTTACTGTCAGTGGAGCAGATCGAGGACATTTAGTGTGATGACAGGACAGACTAGAGACTTGATTCACTTGTTGCTAGTTTTGAGAGTTGTTCATGTACACAATTCTAGTCTGAACTATCCACGATCATAGGAGAGGACATATATGGCTTTTGTCTTAAGGTGGATTTTTGTATTCTTTTTTTTTGTGTTTGACCCTATGAACAGTCTGTTTCCCATATAGACGACCACTAGAATTCGAGCTTTTATCCAACTATTTTTATTGCTGATTGTGAACATATTTTTTGAGAAAATACTAAAAAGCAAGGGAACACATCATATTATCTCACAAGTTATTCTTAGTGTTATTGGGATGACAATTGTGGTATACTGCATCATCCCAGTGTATGGTACCACACCTCCAGGCATGTGCACTTGTTTAATATCAGGATAATGACAATATTAAAAAACACGGCAATGTATGGTGCTGTGCCTACAGCTGAACCCAAAAACTACTACAAGTATCAAGTCAAAATGAATGAGTGCTGTGAAGGGTAACCCAGGATATTATCTTTTTCTAATCTGTGAGCTAATCTGGTCCTTCTCTAGGATGGAGGGATTAGCCCTGTGTAGACTTACAAGGGCACATTAAGGGTAGCTATGGAACGATTCCACTCACTCCTATTCATAGTTCAAAGAGGTTGCAAACATATCATCAGTCCACAATCTAATCTTATTTATAAGCAAATATGAGCCATCTGTGGGGTATTAATTTATGTCATAAATTATATGTCCTTGCATTACTTGTAAAGCCTTGATTATTGATTGAGTGGAATGTCATTTAATCTCTGAAATAGACCCTGAGTCCCTGTCTAATTATGGGTTCAAATGGGTTGAACTACCTAAAAACAATCAAATTATTTCGCCAGGCTGTGAAATTGCCTGGTTTATCTCTATATATACTCTGCATCTATTGAATCAAATATGTTCCAATACTGACCACATGATGGCATAAGAGTCGAAATACCAAGTGATTAGCTCACATTACATCAATGTTTTCTCTGCTTTAACCTCCCCTTTTCATGTCCAGGTGCAGATATAAATGCAATGGACCTGGTCCGAGGGAAAGGCCTAAAGGAGTGGGCCTTGAAGACAGGAAGGTATGAGACTCTGAACAGACTACGGCGCCTGCAGGCGCATCCTATCGCCGAGCAATTCTGTGAAAGCTACATTCCTGAGTGGCCTGAGCTGAAGCATCTAGTAGCTAAGGCCACTGCCACCAAAACAGCCAGTCAGAAGCTGACCCAGCGCATAAAAGACAGCCTTACTTTCAGCTTCCCTCAGGACCCCCAAGACAATGGGGTCATGGACCACATGGTGCGGATAACCACCAGCTTCCACAGCCCCCTAGTGGCGACTGGCTGCCGTCCCCTCTGCCCCACCAGCCCCCCAGAGATTGGCAAACCACGGCTGGCCGTTCCTGAGCTGTTGGCCAAGTACAGCAGCAAGGAGTTGGAGGAGAGTTCTGTGTGTCACAGTAATGGCTCCATCACCTCAGCTACCCCCTCCGCCGTGTCAGTCAAGTCTGTATCTCTGACCTCCTGCTGCCAGGATTTAGAGTGCAGGGGAAGCATCGTCCCTGGCACCATTAAAAGTTTCATTCCCCGCACCATGGTACACAGGAACAGTGTCTTCCCCTCAGGCTGTATCCCCAGGATTGAAGTGACAAAGTCTCTGGAGCCTACTCCAAAGAAAGAAAAAAAGAATAAGAAAAAGCAAAAGGGCTACCTGGAGCCTCCTGTCTGGAAGTACAAAGAGGCCAAGGAAGAGAAAAAGAAAGAGAAGAAACTTGAAAAGGAAAAAGAGGAGGGGAAAATCAAGGTGGCCAAATCTAAGCCAAGCAAAAAGTAAAGCAGTTATCTCTGTTTTCCACATACAGAGCCACTGTGATAATGTCATGCAAGGGAGATGAGTGAGCCATTGTGGAGGTCTCTAAGGCCAGTTGCAACAAAAGAAAAACTAAATGCAAAAATACTTTTGTAAATGAGCTGTTGTGATTGAGATTCACTGATGGATTATAACTCTGCTCTTTGCTGGGGCTTGAGACTGGGATGGCTTGGACTTTACTGGACATTTTCAGCATCTTTGGAAAGCCAAACAGGTTATTTGGCTTTGGGGATATATGGTGGGAATATGTGACACTATTCCTTGTTTCAACTTTTTTGTAGATAAGTTAACTTATATTGGAAGTGGACACCTGGTATCATGAACGTCTCCATGTAGAGTGCCAACAAGTTATTTAACACCAAAGAAACAGCCAAAACATTATTATCTATGAGCAAGGACTTTCAGTAAATGAATTTAACTGCTAGAGTTCATGCATGTGTTTTGTTCCTCTGCACTTCAGTCTATCACTGCATAACATTGAAGTGGCCATTTTTACTAGAAGCTGTAATAGCAGAAATCACTTCTGTTTTGATGAGGCTCAGTTATCTATGCACAACAGACAAACAACTTGTATATAACAATCTTGCTCAGGAAGGTTTTGTTTAACAATACTATGGACATTGATACTGATCAAGGTGCTGTGCACCAGAAATTGCACATCTATCTAGGCAAGAAGTCTATTTGTGGTCCAATTTACATTAGGACACAGCTAAAATGTGATATTTATAGGAATCAACTTATGAATAACTAGAATTACAATTCTTTTTACAATTACAACTCCCAAAAAGGTTTACACTCACAGATTTATACTTATTACTTGAAAATACACCTTGTTACCTGAAAAAAGACTAAAGAGATTATGAACATACTAGACATTAAACATTTGCCTAACCAGCATCCATGTAACTGATGATCCTTGTTGTTTGTAACCTGGGTAAATGTGGTTTCATGGTAAAGTTATCTCTGAGCTTGTTAGGGAACTCTATAATGAGCTCTCTAGATGTAACATGGGATGGCTGATGAGCCTGGCCAGTAATCTTTTAAGCCAATGTGCTGTATCATTGTATAACAATCAGTGTTTTTATGTGCGGTCAAAAGGCCTAAACGCCTAGACACCTGTGATGGACATCACAAGGATGATGAGGAATAGAGATGGCAACGTAGATGGGTCAAATACTGTATTGGATTGAATTATTTCTCTGTCTGATGGATCAGACTGGGCTATTTGTGATGAAAATCTGTTTTTGCATTTTATAGGTTTCATGATAACAGATCTAAACTTTTCACTTATCAATATAGAACTAGCACAACGGCAAATCTGAAAAATTGTTGACAACTACTTATTTTCTTCAGCAGATCATTCCACCAAGGAAGACACAAGGAAACATTCTCACGGTATATTTTCAGTATTTTGGCTCACTTCCTCTTTGCACTTCCCTTTAGCCCTATAGAGGTCAATGAAGGAACATTTTTAACCATGTGAGACAGTAAACTCACATCATCATACTGTACAGATTGGACCAGATTTTTCAGATTTTGTCTATTTCACAATGAAAATAATAACTGTTTAGTATACATGTAGTGATAAAGTGGAAGGGCAGTTAAAAATTCATATTAAACAAGTGTTCTCAACTTGAATAACTGCCTCAGCATAAAATAAAGAAACAGTAGTACATTTCCCCTACTCTATGGGCTTGTACAACAACACAAGAAAAAAGCAGTTTAGAGAAGCCTTGAGGGAACAGGACAGTGTGTGTCATCTTATGCTGAAAGAATAATGAGAACAAGAGTCTCTTTCAATCACAGAGGTTAATGGGAAAGAAAAATAAATGCTGATAAAAAAACAACAAAAAACCCCAACTTGCTCTCTTCTCTACAAGACAGCTGATGTGAGCGCTCCCAGCTGTGTCTGCAGCCATAGGCCAAAAGCAGAGAGATTACAGAGCCTGAGAACAAGGAGGGGATTTTTTATTCCGCACATGAAGACATCTCACTCCAGCTCTGGTGAATTAAGGGCTCTCACATGGAAGAAGCTCTCTGGCAGGGTAACAGCTGGGTATTTGCAATTAAGAAACACTCTGGCGATTACAATAGCACAGTATATTGTTAGCGTACTGTAATAGAGAAGGGCTTGAGCACTACTGACCACAGATGTAAGTCATCTTCCATTACTCAGTTGACTGTTGTCTTGATGTCCAAGATCCTTTGGAGGCGCCTTGTCTTTGGACCAGTGCTCTGCCCCATTCCCAGAGGGCCAGACAACTTCAGGTCAGTCCCCTTTGCCAATGACTGGACTCTTGACTGGCAATTAGAAGGGGCAGTTTTACAATACTTTGTGAGAAATACAGGGACAGTCAAGTGAAGTGAAATTATTTCAAGATGCAGATTAAAATCACACTATGTTGCTTATACGTTTTTATCACAAAACATTATCTGAGTGAAGTCTTTGAACTACATTCCTCCCAGTGTAGTGTAGACAGCAGTCCACAAGGGAAAAAGGAAAATGAGAGGTTTGCAAGCAACAGGAAAACCGCTATGAGAACACATTCCAGGCAGACCCCGCACGAGACAATAAGGGGTGGGACAAAAAAAACTGTATATTTAAAAATCTGTAATCTTGCTTTTAGATCAGCAGCAGACATGCTCTTAACTTCATGAGACGGGGTTTAAGAGTGAGCTGGTATTTGTGAGTTTCTCAAAGCGGAAGGAGTCTGGTCTGCTTCCAAACCCGTTTCGTGTTTTTCGCTTTATCAGTGCAGATTTGGACCGAGATAAAGCCCGCTGCGCGCCGTCCGGCCAGGGCACGGGTCGCCAATCCAGTTTACTTTGGTTTATGTCAGACATTTTTTGAGCTTGTCGCAAACCCGAACGACTTTAATTTTCGGAATAAAGAGAAAACTTCGGACGAACTGTACCAGAACTCAGGAGCGCCGTGCGTAAAAAAAAAACAAAAAAAAAAACGGAGGTTGGTCGTTACCGAACAGGAAAGGATGTGAAATTCCTGGATGAAACACCGCAATTTGGTCAATTTGGCTAAGTAAAAGCTTCACTCTCGACATGGAGACACTTGTGTTTTAAATGTACCTTTCATTTATGTGAATCACTTACAAACACTTGGTTACAAAAGGACACGTCCAGGCTAATTTGATATGGGAGACGTGCGGCGCGTGGATCCGTCAACTTGAAAAGGCGAAAACAGGTAATGTGGCATTAACGCCAGTTTTGTGTTTTATATATATATATATATTGTAAGAGATAGATTAAGTTGTTGTCTTTAACATGGGACCTAAAGTTACCTCTGACAAGCGCCTAACGTCGTCCACGTGTTTCCAGATGTGGATATCAACAGGTGTGTCAGGGAAAATCAACTGTCTGGTGAGTGTACTGGCATGGGGCGAAAAGCCGAATGAACTGAAGTAAACGGGCTAGAAGATAGATCGTAAATAGTTCGTTTTGTTATACTTAGACCGGTATTACATGGAGTTTATCACATTTCCCATTGCTTTTGTTCTTATCTCCCCCTCTGTCTCGTTTTATCCCTTTAACAATGTTGTCTTCACCTGTCGCAAAGACAGTTTTTACCATTAGAGTATGTTCTTGTATGTTTTAATGTAACATACTCGCCTATACTATACCCTCTGGCAGTCTTTGAAACATGTGGGGGTGTCTATTGACCCCTTGCAATGAGGGGAATTGGTGCTTGAGAATAAAAATGCTGGGTGAGCATTACTTTTGACAAAACTATTTTCACAACTAATAGAAGATGAGATTCAAGTTGCATTAAATATACCATGCAATAATTGTCTTTTCTCCTGCACACACACACACACACACACAGGCTGATGCCTTTTGTTGTGTGAGCTATGATGGAAGTCACCTGCACTGTTTGCACAGTCTGGTGCTGCTGGTCCGTGACGTCAAGGGAAGCTCCCTTTTGTCTCAGTGACTCCAACTCAGCCAGCAAACCCAAACCTCCAAATCTTGGTCAGTTTTAAGGTTTTTAGAGCCAAAGGCCCATCTGTGTGCATGTCTGAAGTATATTTGTTGCACATAAAGAACTCCAGTGACTTGTACTGGGCAGATCTGTTCTTTTCTTTCCCAGACATGCATTCATTCTAAGTAACACACGGTGCATGTGAGAACATGCACATAGTAATTGAGGCATAAAGCTTGCTAAGCCTGGCTTTGTCTGTGAAAATGAAGATACAATCAGTTGTTCCAGTTTCTCATCATAAATAGCAGACAGTCACAACAATGAGTGGATTACAGGTTTAAGGCTTTTACAAAACAAAATACACAAAACACACAATCACAGTACATTTGTGGCTAATCTTAAAAAAAGATGAATGTGAAGATGTCTTGCCAGCTAAGCCACATGATAGCCCCATTTACAGTAACATTGCTCAAAGTTATTTTCCAGAGATGGAGCCATAGTTTTGTTGGTCTGATGGGGCCCAGTGGAGGGGTTGTTGGAGGCTGCTGTGACTTGTACTGCTTAGCCATGCCCCCACCAACCACCACTAACCACACAGTCATCCAGATGGAATGAGAGATCTGCCTCCCTGAGTCAAACACTCTGTAGATGAGAGGAAGAGATGACAATAGGGCCTTTCCCCTGGGCCAGGCGGGTGTAGCATTGGACAGAATAGAGACAAACCGGAGAAAGCAGAGAGAGGAAGTGTGTTGGAGTCTAAAGCAGTCAGCCTACGATGGAGAATGTGATTACAGCTTCCTTCGATGTCAGGACCCGATGGAATATAATGTGATGCCTAGAGAAATCACAGACAGTTGTGCTCCTCCATTGAGAATAAGGTAATTCTGTGGCTGGAGTTGTGTTTATGCTGCTCCTCCACTGGATCCACAGATTAACCACCACTGACATTTAGGCTACATGATACAGGAAATGCTCACTCTTTGCTGCTTGGTGAAAAATGTCTTGCGGTTTTACTATGTTAGAGCTAAGTGGAATGGTTTGTTCTCATCAGTTGAGCTGCAGCCCCTCAACTTGCAGCAATGCCAGCAAAGTATAAGATGCTTGCCAGACATATATTTAGCAGACTTGGATGTCCCATGTAAAATAGTGTTATGCTATTATGCATCTAGCACAGATGACAATGATTTCAACATTGATTTGACACCTTGCTTTAAATGGGAAATGCCATTGAGAGCATGTTCTCATCTTCAAGAAAGACAATTTTCTATATTTTAAATATACATTTATACAAATATACAATGTACATAAATGCATTTAAATACATTACATATTTAGTAAAACATAAAAATAATACCAAAAGGAAGCAAAGCAGCACAGCTACACCAAAATAGTACAAGTAATAAAAGAAACACACATTCACATTAAACAGGTGTACTTCTCTGGCTGCCCCTGACAGATAACATGTGAAACTAAATTGATAGTTTCCTGTAGCTTTTTCTATTTGCTAGGTGCATAAAAGCCAAAGGCGGATTTCCCTGTGACTCATGAAAGGTCCACAGCAGAAACCTGTGTGTGAGTTGTTCTTTACTGTGAATGTGCTGCTCTCTCTTTATAGCAAGCTATGGCCATGCTATAGTTTCACTTTGTTAGAATGTTTTCACATTTTAGAAAGCATACCTCCATGTGAGTTAACAGCCTGCCTCAGACATTAGCTGACTCAGGACTCAGTAGGCACCACCAGACTGGTTAGTCTTTTCTTTTTTTTTTTGACATTTGCCATTTTTGCTGACATTTACTATGACAGTGTTCAGTCTGTCCGGGAAGGATGCCGGACAAGTGGTTCAGCCTGTATTTATTTGGCACCAACAACACACTCCACCATTGTTGGAATCATTGCTCTCTCTTCCAGGAATAAGTCCAAAAGTTTTTATAGGTGAGAGGATGTCCCCTTTTGGGGGAAGAAGCAAAAGTGGACATATAGAAATATAGCTAGCCTTTCTAGATTTCAGGTGTGTGGAAGTGTGTACCTGCATTCAGTCCATAGCATTCATGTATCTACTAAAACACACATATATAAAGGGAGGTGTAAGGATGTAGGTAATAGCTGCAGGTGCACCTGGTTGGCCAGCTGAACCACTCCTGGCTCTCTCCTGGCTCTCACCGCCCCACCTGCCACAGACAGATTTGCCCGCTGGGGTCTGAAAAACAACCAGTTCCCCTGAGCAGGAGAGGCATTCATCAACCGCCATCGCTGCTCCTATAGATCACATTGAAATTAAAAGACTAAAACCCAGATATTAACATGTAACCTTCAGGTTGGCTTTTTTCATGTGGTTGAGCATGACCTGATCAGAGGGTGAACTGGCGTCCCAGGAGGTAGTAGAGGTGACCCACGTGATGGCAAGACGCTTCTTTTCCACAGTGTTGTACTTAGCGTCACACTGGTCCACCCTCCTACCTCATGGGATAAAACGCCCCCCAGCCCTCTGTTTGACTGTTCGAGTGCAGGACCAACCCCACCACCACCATCCTAAGGGCCTGATTCACTCTCTCAAAAGCCAGCTGGCACTGCTCCGTTCGCTCCAAGAAGACTGCTATTAAGTGCCTCTAGTATCTGGCCAGCCCTATCAACGATCTCACATCCTATTTGGACTTCAGCCTAGGGCAAGCCGTGAGGGCAACTGTCTTATCTATCTGAGGACGGACTTGCCCACAGGCCAAGGGGCACTCTGGATACAATACCTCCCTCCGTTGCAAAAAAACGGATATATGTTAAAAATGTGAGTTTTAGACTATGTTTTCAAAGTGATGATGACCACAGACACCTGGGACACACAATACGATGGTTGACTGTTCATTAATTCACATGGAGGTACAAAAAACTTAATGTGTTTCACTTCTGATACAATTCACAAATAACCATACAAAAACCAGCAAACTTAATACAGCACCTTGATAGCAGCATTGATAGCAGCAGTTTCAAGGTAGAAGTACTGACATATTTTGTCCCCGTAATCTAGTACATAAATGTTGGTTGAACTCCCGTGTGTTTTATACGTGTCATGTGAAATATGTTCTTATAAAAGTTTAATTTTTGATTTTGTCAGTTCATCTCTATGAGGTTTAAGTGGTAGTTTATCATCAGTTCAGGTTCCATGCTGTTTACTTGCAGTAATGGAGCACAGATTCTCAAAGCATGTAATTATTTCATAATATGTGTCAGCCTTAAATGATTGAGCAATATGTGTCATCACAAGGACAGCGGAGGAGAGCCAAGACAGCTTGCCATTTTGATTACTCAGCCATTTCAAATACATAGATGACTATGGTTTTCCATTATTGTGACACTAAAAAGGCCTGGGTGTCAGTTAAGCTGGTGGGGCTTACTGACTGTTTTACATTCAGTGCTTTTTAGTTTATTCATTTACACAGTGATAAAACATAGAAGCAACATAATTACAAAATAAATGTGATGAATTATGACAATAAAAAAACACAATGCACAAAGTGAACACAAAGCGATACAAATTGCTCATTAATGGGAGTGACATTAAAAAAACAAGGTGCTTCTAAGAAAATCAGCCTCAAAACATTTAGGCCTATTGTACATAATGGTACAAACAGCAATAAGAGAAAGGATAGGATCTCTTATACTTTAGATGTTTTTAGTGCTGTTACAGTTAATATTGCACTGTTATCATGGGTTTTACAAAACTGATGTGATTCAATACAAGTGGTTCATATTTTGAGCTGTATGACTTGAGCATTACAGAGTGTAGTACACCTGTGTGTCCAGTGAGAGGATAGCATGTACTCCAACAGTAAGAATGGCTAAGTCCGCCCTCTTTCCCGGCCCTCCTGCTTGCGTGACCCTCGACAGCGCAGCCCTAAACAATGAGCAGACCTGAGTCTCTCTGGCCAGCCGGGTGGGGCCTCTCAATGGCAGGAAGCATAGCCATCAATATTTACTCTGCGAGCGGGGCAGTCGAGGAGCCGACAGGCCTGGAGCCTGGGTAGCACAGCACTACACACAGTCACGCACACACACACACACACACACACACTAACTGGGTGGACAGAGTGCTGTTACAGCAGCCTTTCCCTAAGCCCCCTCTCCTACCCCCTGCAATTACAATGCAGGCAGACAGGCTGGACCCTGGCACTGTTGTTTTTGACCTCAGAGCTTCCTCCGCTGAGGAATCAGGGTTGTGCTGGTTGCCTTCTGCTGCTGCAGCAGGGGCCATTTTGGAGGGCAGAGATGCTAACGCCACACTGCTCGGATGCTTATTTACATTGTGGGTTATAGTCTGTAAATACTAAAGTGTTCTCACATAGCAGTCGAACGTTCAGAGACATGCCCTGTCTTTCTCATAATGTCCCACATTTTACCTCAGGCTTATCATCATGACAGTTGCTGACAGCCGGACGACACTTATTATGTAATCATTATTTGACCTCCATTATATTTCAATAATTAGATATTTTGTTTGTGTGTTTTGGGTCACAGAGATGGGGAGGTCTGCTCTGCTCACAGTAGTAGTTGGAGTGTTTCTGTGGATCTCTGCTGTCCATGCAGGTGAGTTAGCACAATCACAGTAACACACATCCACATATACACACACACACACACACACACACACACACACACACACACACACTTCCACCACTCCTGATGTCAAACAGTAGTAAGGAGCATTCCCTACATTCCACTCACCCGTTACTTAAGCACTTCAGACAAGTATGTGGCTGTCAAAGCTTGTGTGTGAGGGTTGGTACCTGTTCATTTGTGAGTTGCGTGCTGCATGACTGTACATTGTGTATGAAGAATTTATATGTCGGCATGACTTTGCGTGGGATTATTTGTGCCTGTTTCACGTGTATGTGTGCATGCTATTTTTTCTGATGACAATAGATACTTTATTGATCCCTGTGCTACCATGAATCAGCCGGTGGCAGATGTGGAGATGATCTAGTGGTACGTTGTGGAAACAATAGGAGACAATAGGAGTGTCTTCCTGCTGTATTTGTTTCCCAAAAGCACCTTGTGATTCACATCCTCTCATCTGTAAGTCAGTAAGACAGAGAGGATCTTAGTACCAAGCTGCTGGAATGGGGTCCTGGAGAGCCAGGAGATGTGAAAAGTCCCCCAGTCACCATGAACACGGCTTCCTGCTTACTGCGTCTTGGTCTTACTGCTTACTATCTTCCCCCCTGTTTTTCTCTGTAACAGTCTTGCTGTCTTGCATTCCTCATCCTCTGACTCTCTCGCTCTCTCACACACACACACACACATACACCCCACACCCCATACACTTTAACCAAAAATACCATTCCTGGCTAACCACACAGCCTCTGTAGCCTTGCTCATCTCTAGCTTGTGGCTTCCAGAAAATGTAGTTACCATTTCTCTCTCTATTACCACTGTGGTTTCCCCTTGAGGAAGCTGAGGTCCCTTTACAAGCATAGTACATCACTGGACTTCTGTCCTTTCAAAGGGAGATGTGGAGTGTTTTTGATGTGTTTTGTTTTTTAATCTTTCCAGATCAGTCATCTTTGGCGTCATCATCAGAAGGTAGGTTTCTCAATTTGTATGTGTGTGTGTGTGTGTGTGTGTGTGTGTGTGTGTGTGTTTGTCTGTCAATACTGGTGTGTATTTCCTTCTCCTTCAGACTCCGGAGATGATGAGAAGCTGCTGTGTACGTGTGACAGCACAAAACCCATGTGTGTGAACGGCACTTGCAGAGGAGACATCTGCTACTACACCTTGTCGCAAGTCAATGAGGAGAGGGGTTGCTTGTCCATGGTTAACTTAAGGGAGCAGTGCTACACGTCCTTTGACAACTTCTTTATCGATTGCTGCAGAACGAACCAGTGCAATGCCCTCACCACACCACCTCCAGGTTAGTACCCAAAGCCATTGATGTATAATAGTCAAACACTGGATCTATGGAACTTGTAGTACCAGTGTGGTACTTCGCCTCCTGTATTTGTGTCATTCCTCCAGGCTTGTCCCACAGTTCAGTGCACACCCAGTGTTTCTGATTCAGTTGTTGTGTTTTGAAGCAGAAACGTGTACATTGCACAGAGGAATGGGCTTTGAGGATTGAATGATGTCAGTCTGCAAGGTTGACATGCTTTGTGCACAAGGTGTTTGCTCTGAGACTGATTTGATTCAAAGTTTCCCTAGATAATCAGTAGCTGGGTCCCCCTTGTGGCCAGATAGGGTAAATGCCATCTGACTGGCACTACAAGTCAATTCAGTGGCCTTCATTTTTTGAGTGATGTGTGTGCTGCTACTATTTTGTTTACTTTTAAGCAAAAACTAAATCTAAGAATCCCAAACTAAGAACTTTCCTCCTCATTGTATTCAAGTGTTTTCAGCTGGCTCCCCAAAATAAAAATGTAAGCTCAAAAGCATGTTTGTGTGTTTGTGTATTTGTACATTTGTGTGTGTGTGTGTGTGGGTGTGTCTGAATGCATATATGCATCCAGGAGTAAAGCCTGAAAAACAGAACAGTGTGGTGCTGTGGATAGTGGTGCCTTTGCTGCTGCTGGTAATCATGGCTGTGGGTGGGTGTGGCCTGGTGCTGTGGCTGCGCTCCCGACGGACACACTGCAGACTGGGCAACACTGAGGACCATGATGTCAGCATGCTCAAGGTGCCTGCTGGAGATGACCCCACATACGGCGTAAGAGTCATTACATGCTAGACATTAGAAAGAATCCCATTAGAAGGTTTTCAAAATCTTATCCATATCTCCCTCATATCTCCTTTCACTCTCTCTCTCTGTCCCTCTCTCTCTCTTGTTCTCTCTCCATTTCTAGGACATGTTCGATGAGTTTTGTACGTCAGGGAGTGGGACAGGGCTGCCCTATCTGGTCCAAAGGACTATGGCCAGACAGATCTCACTGGTTGAGTGTGTCGGTCAGTCTGTTTCTTAACCACGACTGTTCTTCCCTGTCCCTCTTGTCTTTCCCTTTTTTACCGCCAAATTACATGTCCCATTAAACATGTTTGTATCTGATGTAACGAGTTGTTGTGCCACTCTGTCCCCAGGTAAGGGCAGGTACGGGGAGGTGTGGAGGGGAACATGGATAGGGGAGAACGTGGCAGTGAAGATCTTCTCTTCTAGGGATGAGCAGTCCTGGTTCAGAGAGACAGAGATCTATAACACTGTACAACTCCGGCACGACAACATATTGGGTATGGCAGCAGAATCCAGCCCCGAGGAAATGATTCTCATTTTTTCCAATCAATTCCTGTTACTTGTCACTAGTCCAGGATTGATAGATACCATCTATGTTGATATGCTGTGAGGTAGACACAATATAACTCCAGCAGATTAATGGACAGAACGGACAAATAGTTATCTTCTGTTCCTCCTTTAGGTTTCATAGCCTCTGACATGACGTCCAAGAACTCCAGCACCCAGCTGTGGCTCATCACCCACTTTTATGAGCTGGGCTCTCTCTACGACTACCTGCAGTACAGCAGCTTGGACCCTGAGAGCTGCCTGAGGATGTGCCTGTCTGTGGCTTGTGGCCTGGTCCACCTGCACACTGAGATCCTCAGCTCCCAGGGCAAGCCAGCTATTGCCCATCGAGACCTGAAAAGCCGAAACATCCTGGTAAAGAGGAACGGACAGTGCTGCATCGCTGACCTGGGTGAGGATTGGGAGAAAGCAAAAGATGATGCATTGTAATGAATGTATTGCACTTCTAGCCATATTTATTTCCAATCCTTGCTGATACTTATGACGGATTTGTTGAGACGAAATGGCCATTTGATGCTGAATTGAATAGTTGGTAATGCACTGTAAAATAAAAGTCTGCATCTCTGCTCTATCCCTACTCTCTCCTCAGGTTTGGCAGTGATACATTCTCAGACCAGTGACTACCTGGATGTGGGCAACAATCCTCGCGTGGGCACCAAGCGATACATGGCCCCCGAGGTGCTGGATGAGAGCATCCGTATGGACATCTTTGAGTCCTACAAGCAAACTGACATCTGGGCCCTAGGCCTGGTCTTCTGGGAAATCACCCGCAGGACCAATGTCAACGGTAACCAGACGACAGGATGGGAATCTTGAGCATTTTCAGTCATATATTTGAAGAGTTTAAGTATTTTGATCCGGTGTGTTAGAATTCACCCACTCAGGTGCCAATAATGCATCGATGCACCTTCATACATTCTATTACTCATTCACTCAATCACATCATGTTGAAACAGTTTTTTTTCTGTCTGTCTGGTTCTGGTGGAGCATGTGTAGGAGGCAGTTAGCCCCATGTCTCTCAGCACTCCAGTGTTTTCCTAGCTGAGCCGCCTGTGTGTGGAGCTGAGTCTGTGTCTGTCTCTACTATCCTCTCTCATGATTAGCACTGCAGTAATTATAAACAGTCTTATCTGGTGTCAGCACTCACTCTCACATAGTCCAGATGCCCGTGCACACAAATGCAGATGCAAGTACACATGCACACACGAACGCCCACGCCCGGACATGCATATGCTCAGAAGTACACATAATACATAAATGTGCGTGTGTGTCAGTATGCACTCACCCAAACACACACACACACACACATGCACACACACACACACACACACACATCAGCATGCCTTGAAGAACTTCATCCCAGTGTAGTCACCAGGGAATCGGTATCTTTCCGTGCTCTCTTGTTTAGTCAAACATACTTTACCAAACTCCCACTTCAGCTTATCTGGAGTTCCAAGTGTGCTATTTCAGTCCCGTATGAAGTGAAATCTATGTCCTGCATATATATGAGGAGAAAAATCATAACAAGTCAATGCTTATCTAAACTCGAAGTAGATAGCTCCAGCTCCACAGCTTTTCTGATTATTCTTTTAAGTTTTCTTGTTCTTTTTCAATGCTACAGAATCTGTATTTTTTTCCCACTTAACCCTCCCCTTGAATCCCTCAGCCAAGGTCTTTGAAAAAAAGCGATGTTTTTTTGTTCTTCTTTTGAATTAGAGAAGAAACGGCACACTGAGTCTTTATTCTTTTGTGTTTTTTAGGGATTGTGGAAGAGTACCGTCCTCCCTTCTTTGACCTGGTGCCCTCAGATCCAAGCTTTGAGGAGATGAAGAAGGTGGTGTGTGTGGACCAACAGAGGCCCAGTCTGCATAACAGGCTGCATTCCCACCCGGTGAGCCATTACACTCACACACACGCACACATGCATGTTTTCCAGTGATGCACAAAATCTCAGTACATGTTACCACCCATTATTAACCTCTCCTAACCTTTGTGACCCACATGCTCTCAAATGCACACACTCATGCCTGGTGAACATGCACAGAAGGACACAGAAACCGACACAAAAACATGCACTGTATATATATATACATAATTATGATGCTATACATCACATAGAGGGAAACACCACCGCTCACATTACATTCTACTGTGATGGCCAGGTGGTTTTGATGTTTGTCTCTGTGTATCCAGATCCTGTCGACCATTGTGAAGATCATGAAGGAGTGCTGGTTCCAGAGCCCCCCAGCCCGCCTCACAGCCCTGCGGGTGAAGAAGACCCTCTCCAAACTGGACCATGACAGTGACTACAGCATCGAGAAACTCAAACGGGTCCTCTAGACCAGAGCACCAGACTTCAATGGGGACACCAGACTGAAAAGCTAAAAGGGATTCCTGCACTAGGTGCATATAATTAGCGTATTTGGAGTTAGTGACTCACACAGTCACTGCATCCTATTAAAGCCATATGACTCTCAGCGGTAGTGTCTGGACCGTCTAGCGCCCAAGGCTATTCTTTTTGCCTAGCCTACTTTTCATCTGCCATATTTCTGGTGCCTTAAACCAAGAAGTGCCATGAAGAATCTGTTATCACTTAGATTCCAATGAAATTCTCGTTTATGTTTTTGGACAGTTCTGCGCTAGAACAGATGTCACGGCACAATTATTGGGCTGTTTTTCTACGTACAGTCATTTTTCTGTAATTGTGTAAATCCCCCATCAAAGAGTGGACTGAAAGGAGAATCTCACACAGCACAATCACTCATTCTCTTATCGAAGGGAGGAGGAGGAGGAGCATGTCATACTGAACTTTCTCTGATGTTAAAATGTATTAATGAGTTTTTCCATATTGACTGATGCCCCAGAAAATGACCAAAAGCTTAAAAAGAAAGACCTTGGTTGTCTAAGGGAAATATTTAATGAATCACTCATTCATACCAGTGAAAATACTGTGTGCTCCAGGCATATTGAGCTTTTTTATAAAATGAGCATTTAAAGAAATCTACACTTAGATACAATGAGCAACTTAGCTGTACATATCCATGATGTTGTCGAGTCTTATAGCAGCATTGGATTTATTGTAAATGTGGAACCTATTTCAAAGGGGGTATTATTTTCTATTATACAACAATGATTTTCTATTATAAGTTTATTCTATCAAAATTGTAAAGGCTGTTAATTTTTACATTTCTATATGCCACAGAATTACTATCACTATTGCTATGGTCAGTTTAGAAAATCACACTCATTAAAAAGTAAATAACAGACACTTCCAATTGTATATATTGAATAAAGGATTGTATTTCTCAAATAATTGCAATCTGTTGAATCTACAGTACTGTGGCTTTTCTGACACTTATATGTGCAATTCTCTCATTAACCAGTAGAGGTCGTCAGATAATAGTTAAACTGAACCATTTGCCTAGAGCTGTACAGTTTTACCTTGAGAGGTTTAAAGTATCATCAATTTTGATGAAGGATTATTAATATTTTCATATAAATTTGAAAGTCTTAGAAGAATTGAACAAGTGGGTTTGGATAAATAATTTTCACAACCAAGAGCTATAATCAAAAGGCAACAATAGCAGTGGGTAGTAGTAGACTAACAGTATTTTACATGATGCTATACTTGCTCATATACAAACTGCAATATAAATAGATATATACATATGTCACTTGAATGAAATGCAGCACAGTACTAAGATAACATTGCCCTTGCCCTCTCGCTCCCACTCACTTCACACAGTGAGATGCAGAAATAGAAAATAAAAAGATACAAAAACAAACATTTAATTTGTTACTTTGTTGCATTTTTGGAATTGCAAAGAAAGAATGCAGAAACTCAGGCCTATCAAAACAATGGGGGTTTCATTCCAAAACACCAAATATATATATTGTTTTTTGGTGGAAAAAATCTCTAAAATATTTTAAAAGCACAAATGATTCTGAAGAATTTTGTCAAGTCTTCAGATGAGTCATAAATTTAATAGCAACCCCTACTGTGTTTTTACTTTCATTCCAGCAACCATTTTGTAAGAGTAGGTGTCAGGGTTTTTTATTTCAAATGGTGGATATTTTGTACTGTAATGACAGTCTTCGTTTGTTAAAAAAAATCTACTTTGCTTTAGTAGTGCCCTGAAAATTTGATGAAACTGAAGCATGAAAGAAGCCAGTCAGTTTCAGCTGCCGAATGTTATCAGACTCTGTCACAAAGAATCCAAAAATGTCAGACAGCAATTGAAAGTTACACAATACTCTGTAACTCAGGCAGTGGTTGGTGTGATGTGCAGACTTGAAAGTTGAAAATCTGAGTTGCATCAATTTTGTCCTATTAATCTAGCATCAGTGCACCAATGTTTTTCTGCTCTTTCTCTCTCTCTCTGTGTGTGTGCGTGTGTGTGTGTGTGTGTGTGTGTGTGTGTGTGTGTGTGTGTGTGTGTGGGCAAGAAAAAGAGAGAGCGAGAGCAGCTGAGTGAGTGTGTGTTTAAGG
>CABFOQ010004381.1:19336-32302 GCA_900660455.1 Gephyroberyx darwinii | reverse complement strand
ACAACTAAACAGGGGAGCTGCGGTTTTTCTGGATGAACAGCACTATAACGTTTACATTTCTCAACCGATTTCAATGAGTCGTTTTTATATTTAAAGGTTAATGATCTACGTGGAGTAGAAAATAAAGTTTTGTCTCCAGTTACTTAGAATCTCCATAGTTTGGCTGTAATCACTGCTAGACGCTCAAGAGAACACTAAGGAGACTACTAAGGAGACTACTGTGACTACTAAGGAGGCCAGCAGACCCTGGGCTATGTTGCACACTTTCAATATTTTGCACTACTGCTCTAAAGTATTTATATTTATTTGTTGTTTGTATCATATCTATTTTGTTACCTAATTAGCTATTGTTGTTAAATACATGTATTTGAAATTTGATAAGAGAACTGTCTTTATTTGTAAGCTACTGCCTTTGTGGAATGTGATTCATTGTAGATCGGGGCCCCAAAAAAACTTTTTGCTTAGGGCCCCCTGGAGGCCAGAGCCGGCACTGGGCAGTACCATAATCAAATTACAGTATAGAGCAAGAATGACCAGGCAAACAAAACGCTTATACGCTCATAATTTAATAAACATGACAAATATTTTCAGGGACTTCAAATGATGTAATTATCTCTCTAAAGTATCAAGGTAACTGTTAACTAACTAACTGTTGTCAAAATAGCCTACAGTGATTAATTGTCTTAATAGTTACTTGTAGTTTTTTAAAGACTGTAATTCAAGCAAAAGCTATATGTCTCCAGGTGTGAATTCAAATAAAGGAGTGAGTAAGCCTTCTGAGATTACAAACTGAGAAACAAATTGGGTCTATTTACTATGTACTATATATATGTACTATGATGGTATATAGGAATCGATCCATGCACACAAGTGCTGTCATTCTCTCCTCCTGTGTTGCTTGTCTTTAGTCTTGCAGACGAATCATCAATTGTTGCAACCTGTGATTTATCCACTAGATGATGCCGCGGTCTTGATTTAGGTTTGGCGACTCCGCAAAACACTTTTTGCATTTAAAACTGGAATGAAAAGGGCAGTTTCAGTCCATGAGATAAATAGAAAATCTGTTTTTCAAAATAACTCTCAGCATAATCTTGCATAGGTCATGATAGGCTGTGATAGATAGACACCGAAAGGAGTGTAAGGGTGTGGATAAGTGGGAGAAAACAAAAGGGTGGCTATCTAGTGTTTCACCTGCTGTATCACTGCATGAGTTACCATGTGATGAGCACCAGAGCTGAGTTGATTTTCCTTGCTCTCAACAGTGAGATGAACCATAAATAATCTGACTCTGGGCAATGAGCCTCTGTTCCATCAGACAGCAGATATGGTTCAGGATTGTACTCAGGAGTTGAACTCCAGGGGGGGTAAAGCCCCTGACCCATGGGTCCGGGAGTGGGAGCTGGTAGGTCACCCGTCCTGTGCTCTTGGGTGTATGGAGGAGTGCTGGATCATGCTGGATGTAATTTCATTCCTGAATACTGAAGTAGCTCATGTAAAGTTACAATTCAAGCAATGAGCGTTGCTCTCCGCGCCTTCAGCCAGCCTGCAGACGCACAAGCAGCAGCAGCAGCATTATTTGATATCATGTATCAATATCATTGCTGGGGTATATTATTGTTCTGGATGATGAAATCAATGTGCAATAATGGCTTCAGTGTGCCAGAGCAGCGAAAGCTAACGCTCTTCATTACAAGAGGAAATGATTAGAGAATATTTTGAATTTGTTGACACACTTGACATTGGTTGTGGCAAAAAAAACGCAATGTTAACTAATGTTGCTTGGTTTTGTGTAAAGGCTTTTGGCTATATAGTTATCAGCAATCAGCTTTTGTGGCTTTGCTGTTCTCCTAGTTTCACTGCCTCCACTCACTTTTAGTGCCTGAGCTGCATCCAGCACCGTGGACTGTTTGGCTGGGCAGAAGCACACAAAATCACAGCCAGCCAAGAAGACTGTGAAACATGCTGGTGTCCTCGCTCCTTATGATTCTTGCAGTTTATCTTCAATCTCGCATGTCATTTCTCTTTGAAACTTCACACCCCGTAGGCCTCGAACTAACTGTCTTTTTAACCTCTACATTTCTTGGAGTTGTCAGCTAAACAGAAGCAGCCTGTCCATGCGCCCTCCTCCATAGTCTGGACATGCATGACAGCTGATGTTGGTGTGAGCTCACGCTGAATCTTGCCATTGCCGTGCCAATGCGATTTAAATTGCAAATTTTACCCACTGCTTCTACAACAAGATCAGAGGTGTTCCACAGAGTCAAATAAATGAGATATTTGTTTGAGTGAATTACTTGGCAACTGAAGCAAAACAGGTAGAGGGCTGAACATAAAATGTCTCGGATAAATACAACCAAATATTTAATTCATTTAAGATCACAGCAGCAGTCTTTCACGGAGCATCAATTAAACAGAAGGCTTGGACAAAAGAAGGATCAGCTGCATTATGTGTGAAATGCCTCTTTAACAGGTGCCTGGTAATGCTTTGGGCCTCTCTCTCTCAGAGCTTGAAAGCATCAGCGCACTGATCTGTCCTTGAACATTCGCACCTTCTCTAAACGCTGCACGGCCTCTGACGTTCCTGCAGAGCAACAGGCAAACAACGTTAGACAATCTGCAGGCCTGTTAGTGGTTGGAACGACGGTGGTAATTATCCTGCCATGACACAGCAATTAAACAGAGGTATTTAAAGCAGGCACCTATCTTGAAAGTGATTCCTCAAATGATAGGCTCACTTCCCACTCTTGTTCAGCGGCATTCTCTCTGGTTCTGCGTGGGCGTGATTTGTGTCTTGAAATAGAGGGAACATGAATTTACGTATGGCTAATACCAAGTGGTGTCACACCAGTTCATGCCCGGCATTAATTACGCTCATTGTGTGCATTTGTTTTTGCAAGTACTGTGTGTTAGAGGAGATTAACTACCTCCATTTAACAGCAAACTGAACACTGAAACAATTTAGTTTCCCCCTGCAGATGGTAATATCACTTACAAACGAGTTTATGATTGAAGGGATTATCTATATCTACATTTTTGGACAATAAACCAGACAGATAGGACACATGAAAGATATATTGTTCACTCAAGCAGATTTGGTGCACTCAGAAGAATGATTTTCCCTGAACTGACCTTATTTATTTCACTTTTTTTTAACAAGAAGCCATTCGTTCAAAGAGGGCTGATGTTTGTCAGGTAGACGCAGCTTTTGTTGTGAAGGGTTTTTATAACCAAGACAGTTTTACGCTTATAGTAAGTGAAAGCAGCCGGGGCCTTCTGGGGTCACCAGGAAGATTTATAGACTTTCTCTTGCTGGATTGTCAGAAAAACCTCCTGAGAGAGTACAAAGAATGGAAAGCTCTAGGCCAGATTAATGCCTGGTGATGGGTGATAGAGAAAGTACAAGGTATGTGCCTTAGTCCTCTGACACCCCACCTCATTTATAAAGTCTTACGTGCCAAGGGCGCTGAGACAGGAAGCACCAGTAGTCGCTGCTGAAATATATGAGCAGAGATATTACATTTATCTCTGTGGCAAATTACATGATAAGGTTGGTTATTCAGTCACTTCAGTGCAGATTTATTACTGCAGAAAGGCTTTCTTTGCTAGAAGGTGACGTTCATGTTTACACCCCTCCCTCCTCCTCCTCCCCAATCCCCAATGAGGTTTCATGCTGGTCTGAGATAAAGACTGTTAAAGATCGGAATGCCCCCCCGCCCTGCTATAGATTGGATTCCTGGCACATTTTGTCCAGAGATCTTACGATGCTTTCCACTTTCAGAAAAATGGAGAAAATACACTCACTCTAGCTAGCTGAGGTCTCTACATAGGAAGCTCCAAACACCTATAGTCTCTACAAGAGCATGGTACCTTTTGGCCCCTAATTAAGATTTGCCTTGTTTGCCCACAGAGTATGGACACCTCCCACAGGAAGTGACAAATCAAAACAAATCAAAAGTAGCAAAATATAAGCTGTCTTGAACGCTCTGCCCAGAGGAAACTGGACTCATAATTTGGTATAAAGCGATCACAGACCGACCGGCTTGGTCAACATGAACGCGCCGTGTGCCGTTTACTGACGTCACTTCACGTGATTTCTGGGCACTTAAATTTAAACTTTCCATACCGTTACCTCTTCATGCCATTTGGAATCGCCAACTGCAATGGTTTTCCTATTTATAGCCGATGCTCTTGACCTTTTAACAGGGCATCTTCAAGCGGCAACATTGGAATCATTAGTTAAGCTTGATAGCTCAGTGAACACTGGCGGGATTGTCCCAGCTCTGAAAGAAGGCTAAACACTATCCACTTGGGAGACAGCGCTAACAACAATAACAATATCGTCCAGTTTGGAGGGTCTTTGACATCCAGTAGTATGTGGGAGAAGGCATTGTGCTCTACTGACTTCATGGTCGCTCAGGGAAATGGGGACTCCCAGCATCTGCAGAGCTTCTCTGAAGTTAATCCTCGAGCTGTTATCAATTCCCTGCCAGAGTGGGTGTGAGCCACAAGAGACCGCAGGGACAAAGAGATGTTCAGGAATGAGGGGAGGACATAAAAAAAACTTTGAACATCAAGCGATAGGAAAAAGTGGGATAAAGGATTGGGATAAAGGAACAATGCAGCACTGCCAATGCACATCGATTACACCCATTGATTCAATAATGAACTTTCACAGCATACCGTTTCCCAGGGAGTGGAGAGCTCAGTGTGGTCACACCAAATAAACATTGCACTCATTAAACCTTTAGGTTGTTTTTCTGCAAATGTACATATTTTTACTAAAAAAAATTCAAGCTTTTTTTTTCACTTGTGGTTTAGGTTGGGGGCTGTGAGCTGTCGAGATCAAGGAAAAGGCAATCCCACCACATGAATTGCAAATTCCTTAGATGGTTGAAAGGGAAATGTTCCTTCCCTCTACTCATATTAAGGAAAGGATATCAGGAAGAAAAAAAAACGTTAACTAAAGTTACAGGAACATGAACATCTCAGGCCGTGGAAATGGATGAAATGATAGTTTCATTTAATCTTCAGAGCTTTTATACAACAACTGAAAAAGAAATCCTGTGAACTTTCTTCTTTAGCAGAATAACAACTTAAAGGTAATTTTCAGTGCAATTGTGCTTTAACACATCACCCACTACTATTCATAGCAGCAGCTGAATTCTCTGCTTTAAAAAGGTAAATACCCCAGTAACTACATGTATAGAGATTCTGTTTGGCATGGTGAAATAAAACTCAGAAATAAAACTAAAACTATGCCTTCAGGTTTCAGATATACCCACTGACTCATATTGCTCTGAGCTTCAGCATCTTGGACTCTCTTCTCTATTCTACTTCTTAAAGGAGCTATTATTAACCACTGCAGAGGTGAGGCACTTTCCAGTTCTCATAGATTAATGAAAAGGTAGTGAGCATGTGAATAATTTACATTTGTCCTCTTCATTCATTGCAGGACTCAATCCAGGCAGATGTCCACTGAACCCCGTAGCTCCCTTTCCCTTCACCTGAAATCTTGTCTCTTCTGGTCTCTCCTCTGACGTTTTGTAATAGGAAGATTTTAAGTTGGATCAGCACTTTGGCTTCCTGCACTCATACATGTGGTCGCCATGTTTTTGTTGCTTAGTTATTAACTTCCTCAGCATAAAAAAAATGCTGTTTCAAAAAAATGCTGTGAAAGACCAGAATCTAAGCCAAAGTTCCAGAAATCATCTTTTGACATTTGCTAGTCACAGTCCTGTTTTTAAAACGCATCGTAAAGAGAATTTATAGAAACGCTTACAATGACGGTTTTTTTTTTTAAAAAAGAAAAAAAAAAAGTTTGTTGTTATCCTGAGCAGGTACTTCTTAAACTTCCCATCAGTTTCCCGTTCAGACCTGACAGAATTGTAGTGATTTATTCACATTGTGCAATGTATTGTAAATTTAACCTAGAGATGGGCCTACATATCAAAACATTACAGGATTTATAGTCATCAGCTTTGTGGAAATGACAATATCTCAAAATAATGCTAAAATTAAAATAATTGTAAAAAAAAAAAAAAAAAAATTATAATTATGTTATGAATGTTATTACTGGCCACAGCAATCTACTGGCCAGCCACTAATTGCTGTTAATCTTGCAGGAATGTGTCCAGATCATACAAATCATAAACAACTAAACACAGATCTGTGTGTTTAGTTTAATTTTCAGTGTTGGTGACCAGGCCAGGAGCAAAACTATCGGCAGGACACAGACTGCAGGACACAGCATACACCCTGGTTTTACTCCCTCTCAGTTTTTTTTTTGCAGGCTTTCAGAATATACACATCAATGGTGTAATGAGGATATGTGGATGTGAAATATGGATATCCGTTCAGTGTATGTCACTAAAAACAAAAATTCATCTGCCTTCAAGCAATGAACCAGCTGCTGACCCCATCAGTTTTAGTTTTCCCTAGGCTTTCAGAGTGTCTGCCTTAATACGGATGTGTATGTATGGCCACAAGCACACCTTGGACAAAAAACCCCACCCGTTTTACCCTCAAGGAGACATTTCGCATGCTTGCGGCAGCTCTGCAGCCAGTGACATTTTAAAGAGCATTTTGCAAGAAATGGAATGAGAATAAGGAGCGAGCTCAACCATGTGATTGAGTTTACTTCGTGTCCTCAACGATATTTAGAAAGGCGTACACCCCAGAACAGTTCTTTGAGCAATGAACACATTACCTCGAGACAGTTTTTTCTCAGGAATCATGACGTGGTTATGGATTTGTTATGGTTGAACAGGTGTTAATTCCTTACAGGATCAGAAACGGCCTTATTTGATTTACTGAACTATGATCATGCACAAAAAAATGACGAAACTCCTCAGCTTCTGGAACTGCTGTAGCATATACACAGCTACAGTATCTGTGGCATAGCAATCAAGGCAGTGTTGTTTATAATATGAAAACTTACAAATGGAAACAATGAAGAATTAAATATTTGTTTTATCTTGAGTCTGAATAGGTTGGGTCATGTTGTGTAATATGCAAGCGATCAAGAAAAGATCATGTCGCAATATTAGAGCATTAGAGGTGTTCTGTTGTTAAGGTGCTTTTATTGTTTGCCAAATTCAGGCCCGGTCATCAGTGAATCACTGAAATGCCGCGAAGGCCCGGTCAAAGCCCCACCACCAAGCCCTTATATCTTTTCTTGCGTTTGCCACAGAGGAGGACCCGCTCATATTTCGGACACGGGTGACGTGTTGGGCAGTATGTGATCACTAAACCTACACGACAACACCTCACCTCCCGCCAGCAGTGGCCTTTGCAGAGAACATGCATTATTGACCAAGAAACTCTTTGCAAAACCAAAAAAAAGTCAGACACAAAGAGCCTCCAGCCTGGGTGTTTGAACACACATTCTCCGGAAGAGCCGAGCGGCCCCAAAAACCAGACGGAGTGACCAGCTGTGAGTGAGCGGAGGCCGAGGAGGAGTACAAAGCAATCACTGAGTGGGCAAGGTTGAGTGCTTGCTCAGCGTCAGACCTCAGACTGAAAAGAAAGTATCTCTGAAAAGGTCACCACCCAGCAGCTTTTACAGCTTTAGTTCTCATAATCAATAATTTAGCTGTCAGGGGGACTGTTGAATCTAAAATAAGGACATTGAAGTATTTCTCACTCCACCCATGTAGTGTTTCCTTTTCCCACTTCCAAGGTTTAGACCTAAACCGAGGTGAAGGGACGTGAAGTTCACCCTGATCAAGTGCTCTACTTTTAAATACCCAAACGGTGGGACAGGTGAGAGGGGCGACACTGGGCAAGACGGGCCCGTGGGGTTTTCAATTTAAAAGTCACAGCGGGAATAGTTCCACATGAGAGGAATAAATGCACTGCATCACTGTCCATAGGTAAAGCGAGACATTTTCCTGGGAAAATTGTGCTTTCTGCATCTTCGGCCTCAAAAACCACAAAGATGAAAACCACAAATGGAAAAAAAATAACATGGAATGACTTTCTGTGTTTGCCAGAAAGCAGCTGCCAGAAATACATTTAAGGTGTGAGTCACACTACAAGTAATCCATCATTAGTGAGTTTTCCTCCAAGGCCCAGAATCTCTTTTAGCTGTGGTCTCCTGTGGCACCAGCAATGCGATAGCTGTTTTAGGCACCAGATATATAACACCCTTAATATGTTTAAACTGAGAAGCTGGACTGATGGAAAAGACGAGCTTGAATGGCAAAAAAAACAAAACAACCAACCAACCTAACAAGCACCTTGCAAAATCTTGCAAAACAAGTCATTTTCTCCAGTATCTAATCTTATTTTTCTCAAGAAACTACAAAACTGCAACAATAGGCTGTGATCATTTGTTTCCAATGTAAATGGACTTGTGGAACTTTACTTTAACTTTAATTTATTATAACCCAAAATAGGAAGATTATTCCTGAGGACGGCACCATCTGCTAGCATAAAATTCAGCAGATACACATGCATATATCAAAGGAATGGGAGAAACAAATCGCTGTAGTGCCCCGTTCCCAGCCTCACTTGCATAGTTACCATTGCAGACACTGGATCAGTCATTAAAACCATTGTCTGAAGCTCTATCTATGGCTGCATGGTATCAAAACTGCACTGTTTGTATGTTCTTCGAGTAGCTTATCCAAAAATCAAATGCAACACAAAGGTGAAGGCCTTTGACTGTTTGTGTGAAATATATGACGAAATTAATGAAATCTTAATGCATGATTCGATTTCCAATAATACAACGCCTTTCCAACCTTCCTGTGTAATCAACACCTCAAAATATCTTCTATGATTCATTGTCCTTGTTCATGTCATGCCGAGTACATTCAAATGGGAGTCCAGTCTGTAAGGCTTCATTGAGGCAGAATAATGAGAGGGGGACTGTTATTTAAAGACTGGAACCATGACAACAGAAGACCACGGCTGGTGTGAGAAATTGTTGTTTTTTTGAGAGAGAGCGAAAGAAAGGCGTAGGGGGGATAGAGCTATGATGTTATGTATGGGAGGATATGGGGTTTGGTTACATTGATACACGCATTCTTTCTTATTTGAGTTGTGTCAGTGGTTTTGATTGACTGGCCGCAATGCGCACAGGTCAAGGTTGCACTCAGAGGGATATGCTGGCTTACTGTGCCATTTGTAGTGAAAGAATTTTGTGTAACGAAACAATTTGGGCTCCAGTGCAGAAGGCTGCATGTTCAAAATGACAGCCTGTCACTCCTGGCAGACTGGAGTTTTAGTTATACAAGCGTTTGATAACCTCATTGGTTGAGTTAAACCTCAATGGGTGGAGCCAAAGAACTTAATGTTGGACAAGGGGTCAGAGAGGAGGTACTAGCTCATATCAAGAAGAATAGCGCTCTTGCTACTAACTGAAAAAATACAATGTAGCCATACTAAGGGTATTGTGCTATACTGCAAACTTTGGTTATTTCCCCCAAATGAAATATTGAAACAATTTCCCTTTCAAAGAGCTATAAGTTGCTTTTTGAAATATGGAATTGGTAGATTGATGGATGATTCCTGCTGTCTGCTGTGACTATGTCTTAGAAGAGTCTCTTTGCATGTGCTTGCTGCAGTGCTCAATGCTCTGACCTCAAGAAACCTCAAGAAAACTGCAGAGAAAATGCCAGATGGACACAGGATGGGAAACCGTGGCTACCACGGCAATTATACGTACTCTCATACCTTCATACCCAACCTACCTCTCATTACACCTACGCTAATTTATTTGACTAATTAAAAACACCCCCCACCCCCGCAACATGCACACACACTTACTCGTCATGCATTTCATGGGCTGAGAGGAGCAAAGGATCGTGGGAGATCTCTCCTCCAGAGCAACAAAGTGCACCAGGGGAAGGCAGGTATTGACAAGGGTCTTAACTCTGTGTTCTTTGCTTGCAGGTTGGCATTGATTGGCGTTGGCAAACATGAGAGAGACCGCACAAGCACAATGATTTACTCACAGTCTTGAATGCGTAACATGTATGTTCATATACAATGAGCAGTACATTTCAGCCACTTTGTCCCTTTTTAGAGGTTATTACTGATTTTAATCAAAAACGATGTATCATTTCAACCGTCGGTGTGTCTTTATGTGTCTATGACAGGTGTGTAACTGAGTCATCTGTAAACGTTGCTGATGCATAAGATATGAAGTGCTATATGTGGATAAAGTTAATGTCCGTTAATGTCGGTAAACTTCATCCTACAAATCCTTTGTACCTGAATGTTAGACCTCCTGTCATCCATTCCTAATGTGCATTTCATGCAGACTGCAAGCTGGCCATACAGTAAAGTGAATGTTCAGTCTTGTTTTTCACTTTTATCCAAACTATGGAAATCAATTTGGGGGAAATAAAACGATATTGCTTCGCTTTACTTATCGTTGCATCTAATCACTGTTTTCTCTCTCTCAGCCAGTGAAGCTGACAAATCATCATACGAGACGGAGGATGAGGAGGTGGAGGCGGGACGAAGGGGTGAGAAGGAGAGAGAGAGAAACAGCAGGGGTGGGGGTGGGGGGTGCTTGGAGTGCTCAGTGTGTGGGTGTGTATAGCCGTACTTTGAAGTGTTTTCCCGCAGGGGACAGCATTTTCTCACAGACCACCGCCTTGGATCCTGTGACACGCAATGTACGCGCATGGATAAACACAGAAACGTATAGGCCAAAGACAGACAGACAGGCATGTGTGTACACTTAAGACACACACACACACACACAAACTCTACTGACAGAATCACCTATGCCATTCATTATTATTGTATCACATGCTGACACACACCTTTGCCTCACCTATACAGTCAAACTTTGTCTCAGTTGAACAGGCATTTGTGTGTGTAATCATGACCGTCTCATGGCTGTGGAAGATGCCTGTTTAAAGTAACGACAAAACACTGCAGCATCTTGGGAAACCATTCCAACGTGCAGGTCTGCATGCTGGCTCTCTGTTGTGCCAGGGGCTATTGTGCATGAGCTGACAAAACACTTTGACTTCCTTTTATCAAATTTACTTGCAGTTGTGTGGTCAAATGCCACATTAACCAAAAGTACACAACCTCTGCCCTACATATACATGGAACCAGCACTCAAAGTCTTTATATAATGAGATTTGAAAACATCTCTCATCTGAAAACTTGAAATACTTCAAAGTCCTAAGTGGATGTAAAGCGCGACAAAGCATGGTGTGAATGGTAAATGCTCGCACACACACACATTTTACTTACCGCCAAGACAGCTATACATCAACTTATACAGAAACCACCAAAAGGAAAATGTTCTTCAATTCAGCTTTTGTAGTACGTACATATTTCTGCAGAATATTTCCCTCACATGTCGTTGGAGGTGTGTGGATGAAAATGAAGATGCAGCAGTGTTTAACAGGTGTTCACTCAAGTTAGACCAAGAACGTGCAGACACGTGTGGTGTGTGGTTTGTGGTTTGTGGTTTGTGTTTGGCTTGGGTTGGATTTCTTTTGGACGAGACTTTGAAAGCTTGAACATTTTGGTTTCACTGCACCTTTCATAATACTTTTTTTTCATCCCATGGGCATCTGCTTGAGACAATCATGAAGATCAAGTGGAGCATTGATGAGGTATTATTATTTTGTCAATGTGATAAATGATCAGACATAGATCACCAAGCTATCAACTTAGAGGGAACATCGGTGCTGAATGCTCTCCTGATGTGAATATTTTACCTATGATTTTTGCTTGGTCTTCTCATCACTGATCAAAAAAAAATACAACATCCAAAGTGAACTTACTAGGTTATGGCAAGTGCCAAGCCTTGCCCATGACAAAGTAGGCTGCAGGTAGTCATACAATGATTGCGCATGCACACGTTTTAATTGGATAACATCAACAGCGTTAACAATGACAAGCAAACTAAATAATTGGTCAAATCGCAAGCCACACACATTGTCCGATCAAAGCAACAGGCACTGCAAGTCGCAATGCGCTATGAAGGGTCTCCCAGGGTGTCTGCAGATCCTTAAGACTCGTAATAAACTGTCTTAAATAGTATTATTTAAACTCAAGGCATTAAAATGTCTTAAATCCAGTTAAATATAGTATTATAAGTACTTCCTGTTTTAGAAGTCTTTAAAAATGACGCTTTTGGTGCGTGTGAAGTGAAAAATCCCTCCAGTTGCGCAGACCTACATTCTGCTAGTTCTACAGTTACTTTCATTGTCACGTTTCTTTCACCTGTGGAATTGACTTTACAACTCATTCACCCCGGAAATAGAAGTTCTTAAAAAAAGTCTTAAATTTAACTCGATGAAACTTGCAGAGACCCTTTCTCCGGCGATGCGCCCGCAGTCTCCTCTTGGCTCCCGCCGCTCCTTTGTGAGTCTCTGCCGGACTTCAACTCCATCAGCTCCACCTCGTGTTTCGCCGCCGTCTCGAGCTCCCTCTGTTTATTGTAGAACACGACAAAGTTGTTTATGATGGGGTGGATGGGCAAGGCGATGGCTATCACCCCGCACAGAAAGCTCACTGCGGCGTTGCACTTTCCGAGCGTGGTTTTGGGATAGATGTCTCCGTAGCCAACCGTGGTCATGGTGATGATGGCCCACCAGAAGGACTGAGGGATGCTCCTGAAGAGGGTCTCCGGATGGCTTTGCTCCATGGTGTAGGCCAGCGCGGAGAACACAAAAATCCCCACACCCATGTACATGAGCAGCAGCCCCAGCTCCTTCAGGCTCCTCTTCAGCGCGTATGTCAGCGTCTGCAGCCCGGAGGAGTGGCGCGCCAGCTTGAAGATGCGCGCAATACGCATGATGCGGAGGGCCTGGACCGCCTGCTGCACATTGGTCAGCTCCATCATAGCGGTGGTTCCGAGGTATGTGAGGCTCAGGACCACGTAGAAAGGCATGATGGCCATGAAGTCCACGACGTTCATGAAGGCGAGCGCAAAGCGCAGCTTGTTCGGCGAGGAGGCAAGACGCAGCAGGTACTCCGCGGTGAACC
>CABFOQ010004372.1:3736-23579 GCA_900660455.1 Gephyroberyx darwinii | reverse complement strand
CTTCAATGGTTGAAGGATTCCTTTAACCAACTGCACATTTCAGGTCTCGCCATTGGTTTTCAATGGGACTGAGATCAGGACTGGCTGGCCACTCCAGAACAGTCCAACGTTTTCTCTTGAACCATTCCTGGTTGTGTGTGTGGGGTCATCGTCCTGCTGGAGGACCCATGACCTTCGATTGACACCCAGTTTTCTGACACTGGGTAGCACATTTCTCTCGAAAGTGCCTTGGTAATCTTCTGGTTTCATGATGCCCTTAATAGAAAGAAGAAAGAAAGAACACTTTATTGAATCCACACATTTTTTATGTCACACACACAGCATGCTGTCGGTGGTGGCCGCCAAACACACACACGCATGCAGGGAGGGTGGCTGCGGGAAATTAGTTCACTGCCTTTGACCCATCCTGTAGATGCTGCCCCTCCAGGGGCAGCCAGGAGCAGTGGGCAGCCCTTTACGGCGCCAGGGGACCAACGACTCCAGATCTTAGGTCCACGTTGTGGTCAGGGACGGGACAGGAGATGGCGTTCTTCTTGCATGTTTTTTCCAATTGGGGTCCTTATTGTAGGAAAGGACCCCATGTGAGCCCGGGGAGAACATGCAAACTCCACACAGAAAGGCCTGGGAGATAACCCACCTGGGCACCCCAGAGTCAATAGCGCCCCAGGTGGGAATCGAACCCAGAACCTTCTTGCTGTGAAGCAGCAGTGCAAGCACTGCGCCACCGGGGCCAGTAAATCTAACTACTCTTGATCCAGTTCTTCCTCAGTCCAGGTCAGTAGGTACCGGAGCGATGAGGGTTGTTCATGTTTGGTGTGTTAGCTAACCTGAGAAACACATCTTCATATTCAGTGCAGTTTCCTACACCCTGCACCCTCCTCTCCAGCCAAGAGTCGAGGGAGCTTGACCTTGTATGGTGGTGGTGCTGCCTCTGTGTGTGTGTGTGTGTGTGTGTGTGTGTGTGTGTGTTTGGACCGTCCAGAACAGTGCAACAGGATCCACAACGTTAGCTAGGACTCACCGGCACATGACTGGGGTTGTGACTGACCTTACATAACGCGACAGGACTACAGTGCAGCCAGAACCGGGGCTTTCATTTCCCTACGTGGATCAATAAAGTTTCAGATTATTATTAGAATTATGGAATAGTTGGTTAAGTCAAGGTTTAGCTCATGTGCACACAGAAATGAAAAAATTACAGTCATGTAGATCAGTGTGTCCCCTTGAATTGAATTCTTGTCAGGATGAAAAGCCTCTGAAACAGCATTTAGACCATCATGGACACTAAAACTCTCCATTGAAACCAGAACGACATTCTTTTAGGCTTTGCAGCTCTTTGATTCAGGCTGACTAGCAACAACTAGCTCACCTAGATAGCTACAGGCTAGCATGGCTAGTTTGAACTTGGAAGGTCAGCTAGGCTAACTAGCTAGGCTAACTAGCTAAACTAGAAAACATCGACTGGACTTCAGTCTAAAGTTAGCCAGGAGAAACTGTGGTACTTTGACTCTGCCCACAGAGGTTTAACTCAACCAATGAGAATATTTCTGCCTCCAAGAAATGCTTGTATAACTAAAACTTCAATCTGCTAGTTATGGAAAGTGTGTGTGTGTGTGTGTGTGTGTGTGTTTGAAGATATAGGATGCAGAGCTGGCCTTCCTACATCTCCTCACTCATTGTAGCCCAGATAGCTCTTCCCATGTGCTGCCGCTCTATAAATAGTGCAGGTTTAATGCGTGATTGTCCCAGCAGGCCTTTTATGACTGAACGGGCCAGTAGGTTTTTACTGTTGCTACCAAGGCAGAGATTAACCACAAATGGAAGTCGCCATGCTTCATTTTTAAACCCCCAACTCGTCCTGCTATTATTATGTTACACGGCCCTTCAGAAGCAGACAGTAGTGAGTACATTTTGTGTGTTTTAAAAGGTCAAAGGTCACAACTACGGTTTAGATTTCACATCAACATAAATGATGTCCATAAATGCTAAATGATATACAGACGACTTCTGTACTGGCAACATTTTTTCTCAGGACAGGAAGTTGTTTCAATAATGTTCTTGGTACAGCAGGAGTGTAATATTTCCTTCTATTTTAAACCCCTGACTGAATTTACAGCAATTTCCCCTGAAGTTTTCCCTTTCAATAGCTTCAAAGGTGTCTGTACTCTAGGTTAATCTCATGCCCATTTACTTAATCTGTCAATGCTAATGCCCCATTTGAGCCGTAGCTAAATAGATTTAGACAGAAACACACTGAGTGATGAATTCAGTCCTGAGAAGCCATTGTGTTATGCTACTGCCATTACAGTACATTAAAACTGGGAAGAATAAGCTGCTTCCTTTTTCCACTTTTAGCTAGCATGACACATTTTTAACCTTTGTTTTTTCCAGGGGAAGTTGGAGAAATATCAGCTTCCCAGTACAACCACAGTCTTAATACTGGTGGCCACTGGGGGCTGCCCAGTATACGTCTTATATGGCTGGCCACTAAGCAGCGTCACTCGAGCAGCTAGAGGTTAAGGACGCACTCACATTAGGCCATCTGAACTGCACCCGGGTGCGGTTGATGCCCAAAGCCCGGTTCGTTTGACCAGTGTGATCGCTCCGAACCGCGCGCGGGCGCGGTTCACTTAACCGTGCCCGGGCCCAGTTGAAGAGGTGTGCTCTGGCGCGGTTCACTTGCATTCGGGCTAGTGTGATCGCCAATCACGCCCGGGCACGAATCGCGGACATGTCAATGATGCGACTGTCCCATAAAATCGATGATTTATTGATGAACGTGAATTGTAGTCGGGAGTAAAGCCGCAAATTCCTCCGTCAACGTCAGCTGCCTCCGTAAAAATCTTCTTATACGTGCAGCTCAATTAACTGAAAATCGCTGCGTTGCATAATCGATAAATCTATACGCACGTGAGAGAGCCGTGAGTCACCGCACCCAAAGAGACTCCAAATAAGCCACAAAGTAAAATTATGAACTCCACTGTGCTGTGCAAAAGCGCTTTTCTTCCACACAAGAAGTTGGATCGTGATGACGTAAACGCGCCCGGGCACGGATGAAGCGAACCGGGCCTAATGTGAGTGCGCCCTAACAGAGGTTGGGTCATGCAGCATGACAATGACCCCAAACACAAAAGCAAATCTACAACAGAATGGCTTAAACAGAGAACATTTTGGATGGTGTGGCATGATCTGAAGCAAGCTGTTCATGCAACACATCCCAAAAACATCAATGAACTGAAATAGTTCAGTAAGGAGGAATGGTCCAAAATACCTCCTGATCGGTGTGCAGATCTGATCAGCAACTACAGGAAACATTTGGTTGAGGTTATTGCTGCTGTGCTTCACTTGAGATGAAGATCAGACAATATTTTAGAAAAAACATTTGAACAGGAATGCAGATAATCCAAAAGGGTTAACAAACTGTTTCTCGTATCTGTATGGTAAAGCATATGTCAAGTAATTATATTTTTTTTCTTAATTATTGGTCTTTGCATTAACTTGCAAGCTAGCACTGGCCAATAACGTATTTTCAGTGGCTGAAGGTATCTAGGCAAATGTTCAAATGTTATTGTGGGCAGTCAGCAGCTAATGCCAAGCCAGTGAGGAGGAGGAAGCGGAGAGTGGTCAGACTGCCTCCATTTCCAGGGAGATATGGCAATCTATTGCAGATATCCTCCGTCAAAATATCTAAGGTTTGTTTGGACCGAATTACACATAAATGCAAGGTATTGTTAACATCCGGAGCTAAAATTCACATTGCTGTGATGAGTGGCATTTGAGAAAAACAACTTTTGTCTAAGGTCTGTACCAGATCAGACACTATGGCAGCAGTTAAGCACTTAAGCCACCTCTGCCTGAGGCAAAACAGAGTGGGCTAGCGTTGACTATTGCGTAATTCATCCTCTGAAACTTGGACAACAGGGAACTGTGAACGTGGATGTCATTGACTCTCGAAATGCAAGCTAATGTAAAGGGGGGGTCTTTTTTAAGTGGGGTAGAGAGCAACACTAAGGGCGCACTCACACTAGGCCATCCGTACCGTGCCTGAGAACGGTTGAGTCCGGTTCGTTTCACTAGTGTGATCGCTCCGTACCGTGTCTGGGCACGGTACGCTTAACTGTGCCCGGGCCCGCTTGAAGAGGCACGGTTCAGTTGGAGTCAGCACAATACGCATCTAGTGTGATCGCTAATCGTGCCGGAGCACGGATCCTGAACATGTCAATGATGCGACTGTCCCATAAAATCGATGATTTATTGATGAACGTGAATTGTAGTCGGGAGTAAAGCTTCAAATTCCTCCCTCAACGTCAGCTGCTTCCATAGAAATCTCTTATACGTGCAGCACCTTTAACTGAAAATCGCGTTGCATAATCGATAAATCTATACGGCATGTGAGAGGGCCGTGTGTCACCACACCTAAAGACTTACCTTTAGATTTAAAGGTAAGTCTAAAATAGTTTATTGACACAAGTGAAAATATGATCTGCTAAAACCTACTAACACTATAAAATGTTAAAAATAAAAAATACAATACGTTAAATTTAAAAATGTTGTAGGCCTATAAGTTTAGGAGACAATTTATTAACAAGGTTTAAAAAGCTCTAGACTAAAAATAACCCAAAAAGTCTTTGTTTTTACAAAGGGGAGAAGAGTCTTTTAAACATCTTTAAAAGACCAGGGTTTGGGCCTCAAGTACCGCTCGCCTTATCTGTGGGTGAGACACGTCTCTCGGTCGCCTGCTGGCTCGTCCTCTGGTGTGTCACCGGCCTCCACTGGTTGCTAACAACTGGGCAGAGCTCTCAACTCTGCCCCTCATCCGTGTCACGCCATAGTACTCTAGGCTCGTCAGCCTGCGGTCACCGTGTCTTCCCCCTCTCGTGTCTCCTTGCTCCTGTCTCTGCTCCCGTGTTGCCTGCCTCAGTCTTTCTTTCCGTGTTCGGAGCGTCTGGTCCCTCCTCCTAGCCACACCATTGTTCCTACCAGCTGCGTCCTCGTATCCGACTGGTTAAAAGCAATGTCTATCAAAATGTAAGAGGTGCAGGTATTTAGTGGTAATAGGTCAAGTGCCCAGTGGCAGGAAGGTAAACATGCATTAAAACATTAAGCAACAAATGTATTTCAAACTAAATGCATGCAAATAAAACCAAACAGCAATAAAAGCTATCTAAAACACAATATATAAAATCATGCAATATAAAATAACCACAACAACCAATATAAATAAAATCAATACTTCCGCGTGACACTAGGATCTCAAGACACATCCTTCACGGCAGCAGAGACAGTCAGATTTAATGATGGTTGGAGATGGCAAACAAACCAAAGAGTTGCTAGCAAGTTAACAGGAGCCACTGTTAACTTTGTCACGTTGAATATAGGTGCTTTATGTAATATCAATCAAAGAAGAGAAGATCAGATAAGGCAAACCTACAAGCACAAGCTCAGACATGAGGGTGAAGAGAATGAAAAGCACATGGAATGATGCATAACATCTGAAAAACATTTTCATGGCTTTTAGTTGAGAATCTTTATTGACAGGAGGACTTTAACTTGAATTAAATTGACAAATTGTTCCATTACTATGTCACACGTAGCTGTATGAATAATTATACTTTTTCAACTTGAATTGTTGCCATAACAATACTTGTTGTAAAAAGTACTTCAAACGGCATGTGGAATGTGCTCTCTCTCAAACGGAAATTACTGTAGAGGCAATGCCCTTTCAATGGGGCATGCTCACATCCTTATTTGTGTTTGTAAAAGAGGCTGGGGTTTGGTGCAAGGTACAGGGACCTTGCACCAAGGTACAGCAATTGAAATGTTAAATTGTTAAATGTGACATGTGAAGTATTAAATGTTAAATGTTAAATTAACCAGTGCACAGGCAGTATGTATACAGTATATGCTTAAAGGGAACGCTGGGACTATGTATACAGTGGTAGGGCCTTAAAGACAAACTGACAAACTCCCATGATGACTCTACCTGAAAACATACCCAACAAGAAAAATGGTATCCCCACTGTAATCAACCAGCAGTTACGGTTTCTCTTCTCTTCTACAATTTGCAACTTTTTAGGCAGGAAGTGTATTGCTCTTCCCGCCCTGCTCCCCCTCGGTCGGTCAAGTTTACACCCCAACTCTTGTCACTCATCTTGATGAGCTGTCTACCTTCAAACAGCATCCAGCCTGAGGCTGAGATAAGCAGCATCCATAAAGCCACCACAGCCGTTGAAGAAGCAGACGGCGAACGCAGCTAATCTGTAATTAAAAAATCAACGCTGATGTTGAACGAGTCTTGTCTGCTGCAGGTTTAGCTTCTGCTGCAGGTTAGCTTCTTTTTTACTGCTTTCCTCCATTGTTGTGGTTGCCATGACTTCCCTGTGCTGTGGCCGCTAACCATCCCATTGTAGCTTTATTTCTTAGTGTTATTCTATGTCTGGCTGCTGTAACAAAGAAATTTCCCCCCAGGGATTAATAAAGTACCTACCCTACCTACCTACCCCACCTTGATAGCCACAACCCAGATCACTGCTAGCCACGCCCACAGGATACACCCACAGCTAATGTTGTATGCCCCAAAACATCATTGATTGCCAATGTATAATATATCCTATGTATTTATTGCTATCTTATTGCTAACCTGCAACCAAGTTATCTACAATTCAATTTGCTGTCCTCACTGCTCAGTCCTGTTAAGGACATCTCTACACTGTAATTACATTGGTGGTTGGGGGGATTCAGCTTTAATCTTGTTTATAGCCTCTTTGAAAACTCACTAAATATAGTCACTTCATGAGTGTTTTAGAAAAGAAAAGAAACACCTATTCTCCGGTAGCCCCCAGGACTCCCATTGTAATAACATGTAACCTCTCTCGAATTCATATCCAAGAAATGCCACTGGACAGTGTCCAACATATGCCAGAAAAATTTAATCCTGAAAAATTAATACAGTCTAAAAAAACAAAACACTGGCATTTTGTTGAGCTTTTGCAGCAGATTTCACCTATTTACTCTTTGAACTGGAATCTACTTCAAGTCTAATACGGTACGGCACTCGACCACAATAATGAAGGTCATCTGCAGATTCCATATTCTTTTCCTTTTTATTGTTATTGTTGCTGCTGTGTCCTCATTGTTGTTATACAGACAGTCAGAATTAACATGATAGGATGTTATGCACATGACCAAAGGTTTGGTGCAACTTTAATTTAAGTCTGACTTTAATGCATGCACTATTAATGAAAACTGAAAAACTCAGTTTGACACTTTACAGCAACCAATTATTGTTATATTGTAAGTTCCAAGTAAACTAGTCTGGTGTCAGAGCCACACCATAAGAACCTATAAAAATTATCTATTAATTATTCAGCATCAATATACAATGTGGGAACAGGGATGATGGGGTGTTACAGGCTGCAACAATACAAAATACTAAAATTGTGGAAATCAGTGTGTTGATACTTCATTGTGTATTACAATGGAACACTTAACTATTTACTTGGAAATAAGCGGTATGAACCTTTGGTCATGAACAGAAACATTTCACTGTTCTGCTTGTTTTTTTGGTGCTCCAGCATATTTTATTGCTTTTTATGTTGTCTTCTAAATACATATTACCCAAAATGACTGCAATGCCTTGCCCAAATCTTTTAAAGGTTATCGTTGGAGAACCTTGCCGGTGATGCCCGTTTCTGTTTGATGCTGCTGATGCCGAGAGAGAGCAAACCAACGCTACTCCCTGTAAACTAATGAATATGGATTTTAATTATTTTTTCAATTTCAGTTTGGGGTTATTACGCCTCTTGTAATTATCTGTATACACCCCGCTGCTCTGTATGCATTTCGTCTTCAACATGGAGATGCATTCACTATCTGTATTCATGTATGTATTCGGTAATTTTGTTTTGTGTTTTTTCCTACACTGACAAATTACTGTGGGGGGGAAGGGGGATCTTTACAGGCCTTTGATCACGCAGCGATGGCAGTTTTTCCGGTATTTAGCTAAGAAAGAGAAGCAGTGACAAGCGGCACATTGCTTTTTGTAGCGCTCTGGCCTTTGGGCCATCCCGCTCAGACAAGAAGTCAACAGAAACAAGTTTATTCTCCAGGAGGCTGCTATGATAAAAGGAATCATTAAGTATTTGCGATGCTATGAATACACAGTACTCACTTGGCTTCCCTGCTGCTTTTATTTTCTTGAAGAGGCATATTTAATTGCTTAGCAGAAACAGGACGTCACTCATGGTGAATGGGTAGATTGTATAGCACAATAATGCAGCGATTTCAATCTTGTATGAGAATGCCCCAATATCACAAACAGCACACTGACGCAGATCTCGAAATGACAATGTTAATGAGATATCTTAGGTCCTTTCATTGCGACGCAGACTTGATCAAAGAGCCGCGTGTGATATTAATGAATGTGCAGACAAACAATTCAAAGAGGTTAATGAAATGTTTAACCGTGCCTCGCTGGAAAAAGAAAATGACACGTATCACAAAGTAAAATTAAATCAAAGCCCTTTTACTGGAGGGGGAAAAAAATGTACTGTGCCACAGTCCGTTAACTTAAGGAATCACACACAAAAAAAACTGAAAAAGTGGCTTAGCTCTGTGGGGCCGTGTTGTTGGCAGCCAACATCAGATCCAAATATCAGCAGGTTAAAGGCTAATGCAAGAGTATAGACTCACTCAGAGCTCACTAAATGAGTTCATCTCAGCCTTTGACCTGCGCTGTATTATACAGTCCGGCAACATTTTGCAGAAAAACTCCATTCCTTTTCCCCGGGTGTGCATGTTTTTGTTTTTCGTCAATGTGTGCATTGTGCTCGTTGTGCAATACATCTCTCTTTTTGTTTTGTGAAAGCAAAACATTACCACAAGGCGAAGCTCAAAGCCCGAATCTTAAATATCTATTATTGAGTATACCGCCGGCTCCAGAACCGGAGGTATTCCTCCAATATGGACACAAACACAATGTACAGCTATTGCAGCGGGGCTGTAATAAATCATTTTATATTCATTTTATGTGAAACAAAAGAGTTTCTCCCTTGAAACATGAGAAAGAAAGAACTAAGGGAACACAAAAAAAACAACAACGCGTCAGTAAGTCCACAATGTCTTGTGGTTGACATGTCAGATATACTACTGCCCCGCTGATGTAAGTGACTCAAATAGCCTATTCTCAGATGAATTACACAAGTGACAACCAAAGTAAACAAACATTTGAGTCACTACGCCGGCCTGTTACCCACAGGCCACGCTACAGATTGGCTGACACTTTTCTTTTGATAAAAGGTTCCCTTTGAATTCAAAGTTAGTGCCTTTGGAAATTGGCGACGTAACTTCTTGAGGTTCAGACGTCTGCGCTAAAAGCTTTTTAGGCTGCGGTTCAAAGGGGAGGGAAACAAATCCAAATAAATTAAGACAAATGAAAAATAATGGCGCTCTCAAAACACCCAAGGCCAGTATTGGGTTTGCAGTTTTGGTGCCACCTTATGTGTAGTGGCTCAGGTTTAAAAAAGACCCAGGTTTAAAAAGACCCAGACAGTTCTTATATATATATGTATAATTTGGCCATGTATCATGATTTCCACAGTATATGGCCGGTTGGTTGTATTTTATGCATTTAAGCTGTCATTTTGTGAAATGCTTGTCTCTAAGCAAACTGATAAATTCATTTGGAAAATGAAATAATAGCCAACTTTTTTCGACAGTCAAGTGCAATGGCATACGCAGAATCACTCACGAGTCTAAAAAAAAAAAAAGGGGCTCCATTCCTTTGAAGGTTCATTAAGTTAAGGTTTTTACTGCCAGCGAACACAAAGTGGCCATAATATATCTGTGGAGGGTTGATGGGGTTGTTGATCTATACCAATGACTCAGGGATTGCTGGGATTTCTGGCTGGAACAAAAACTCCTTATCCATTAGAATGTCAAGACTATCACAAATGATTTATGTCTTTAGCAGGCCACCATAACCTGTGCAGAAACATCGATGTTGTTGAAAAAAAACAAAACAATGCTTTTAATAACTCTTGTTGGAAAGGTTGTGATTAAAATCAATACATTAATAGCAGCTTAAGAACAAAATCCTTCATCAAAATGCAACAAATGTAGCTCTACCGCAGAAATCAATCTGTTTTATCTGCCAGTACTGAAGTACTGGCAGCAGGCTACGTGGCTGCTAATCCTTATGCAAAATGTAGCAGTTCAAAAGGAAGCGAGACGTTTGTATGTGTGTTCTGTTTCCATTGTCACGTAACACAGTTGGGAAGTTCAAGGGAAGTTCTTTTAGCTTGAATGGACAATATGATGGTAATATTGGTAACAGTGGAACAAATTAGTTCCAATATGTTTTTCATCATATTCATCTGTAAGTCATACAGTGCTTTGACAATGTCCAGTTACATACACAAGAGAGAGAAATCCCCTGACTGAAGCTTTAAAGTTGATGGTGATCTTGTTATCTACAAGAACAGTTGCCATTGGTGTATGTGCAAAACATAGCAAATGGCCAGACTGTCACACCTGCCCAGCCTGCATCCTCCTCCACCCCTGTTACCTAGTGTCTCTTTCTCTCTGTCTCGGTTCGTGTGTGTGTGTATCTCTGTCTCCCTCTGTTGCAGGTTGGTGGGAGTGTCACGGCTTCCCGCCATGCTGCTGCTGCACTGCTGTCTTCCATCATCATCACACCATCATCATCCCCTATTTAAGCCCTGCTCACTGTGTGTTTGTTGCTAGTTTGTTTTTCCCTCATCCATAGCCACTACCCTCTGCTCTAGTTCTACCCAGTAGTGCTACCAGTCTGTAGTTTCCCGTCCCCATTCCTGCCTATACCTTGTGTTTTGCCTTGTTGTCCAGTAAAGCCCTTTTCCTTACTCCTGTCTCTGGCTTTGTGTCTGCTCCTGGGTCCACTGATTCAGCCTTGACACATATGCTCTCATTTTATTCAATCAATCTAATAATAAATAATTAGAATCATAATCAACATTTTTATGTTGTAAGAAGTTACAGATTTATTGTTTAAATGGACTGTACAGTTAGTTGTACAATTCCTGTTAGACAACTATGAATTTCTTCATTATGGAAGGAGTCTATATGGTATAGTGCAGTGGTTCTCCAGGGCAGGGGGTCCTTGAGGACTGGATTGAGAACCACTTGTATAGTGCAGAGTTCCTCAAATCTGGTCCTCAGGGTCCAGAGTGCTGCTGGTTTTCTCTCCTACTAGGAAGTTAATTGCATTCACCTGGCATCCCAGGTCTTAATCAATCCATGATTAGACAGCTAGAGTGGAAACTACCTGGCAGAATAGAAAACCAGCAGTACTCTGGACCCCGAGGCCCGGATTTGAGGACCACTGGTATAGTGCATTATACTTTAACATTTTCAGATATTAAATCCTGATTGTCTTTCTTACAACTGAGTGAAACAAAGCCTGCTGACTGACTATCAATAAAATGTATCTTATTTGCTGTTGTTTTTCACTATAAAGCGGCATTGGGTACTATGAAAAGCGCTATATAAATGTGATGTATTATTATTATTATTATTATTTCTTCATCATTAAATTACAATTTAAACAAATGCATTATTTGGTCCAGAATAACTATGAATAAATTCATTACAGTTAGCAAGAGTTGTGCATGTGCCTTGTCCAACTGTACTTTTAGCTGGCCAAGGTCATGGCAGGTTTTAGTTGCATCATTTGGCAGTTCATTTGAAGACCAGGATAATGTAATACAGCCAAACCAGCCAAAGATTTAAGCATAAACTAATTCACAATTATATGTCGAGTAAAGAGAAACCTTGAATAAAAAAAAGTCTTGCATTCATGTATTGGTTGCTCAAGGTTGAATTAGGTGAAGGAAAACAACCCATTACGAAGAATTTGGCCCTGGACATGAATCTGTAAGCAAGCTTTTCTCTCAGACCTTAATATTTGAGGGAAATAGTTTAAATGTATGACCGGAATGTGTAATCTGTAACTGGAAGGTCATTGCTTTGAAAATCCGGGCGAGGGAAGTAAATAAGTAAACCTTTCACCTTCCTCAACAACTGCTATTGACACGGCCTTAAGCAAGGTATTTACCCTTAACTGAGTAAAGTGAGTGCAGATTAAAAGATTCTTCACTTGGATTTGGTCGTCGGGGGATCGCGACGCCCCACCGTCTTGGGAAAACAAATGCAAAACGTGACTGGTGCTGAAATGAAATGTCGTGTGTGCACTCATTTGGAAGGAAGGCGGCTAGATACTGACTTTGGAGTGGAGAATGGATGGGGAGACACAGGTGGCATGGGTTGTTCTGCAGAAAGAATTTAAGGCAAATGACCAAATATTGAAGTCTAGTCCAATATCTAGCTACGCTGTGCATTGATTATGTTCACATGCACGCTAATAATTTGATCTTATTGATACTTCAGCTGTTGAACTGTCATGTACATGCTGTCATGTAGATGCCTTTTTTGAGTATCTTCATCAGGTTAAGGTCATAATCAGAGTTAAACCGGTGAACACACTTAGATTTCTGCTCAATCTTAAAGTTTATTAGGGCAGGTCTCAAACTGTGCGTGTCGGTCACCGGGACACAGTAACCCAGATGTATTTACAAAACAAAGAGGTTGGCTGGGGTACCCTCGGAATTTGATTGGCCACCCCAAATTTTCTTGCACATCATTGGCTGTTTAACTCTTGATTGAGTTGTTTTAAGAGACCAAGGCACCCTTTTGAAAGAAAGAAGTGCTGTTCAGCTTCCACGCCTGGGAGTTATTGGTAAAGTAAGTAAACACACCTTAAACACTCGTTCTGCCCAGACTGCCTCCCATCGATGCTGGGCTCAGTGTTCATCATTGTCCTCTCAAGCGTGACATCATTTTTCGGCCCAAGTAAGGGATTCCGGATCCCGACCCCTTTCAATCTAATGTGAAAATGAATAGGGGCATAAAATAATGGTCCTATGTCCAGCGTTAATATTGACTATTTTTGCTTTCAAGAGTTCATCTATTATGCATTTCTTTATTTGTTGAGGTGGATTAGAGCTTGAATCGGGTCTGAAATCAATCAAATCCACTCAAAACGTCATCCAAAGTTAAGTCCACTTCAAAGTTTTTCCAAATGTCTGACTTTCCTTTCTGTTGCACCAAATTATACTCGCCTGAAATATACGTTAAAGGTTAATACAAAAACATAAAAATCTAAAACCCGAACCTGAAATTTGAACCCGACTGAACCCGATGGGAACAATGAACTTGTTAATTTAACAAGTGCTTACTAATGAAACCTTAAGGTTGAAGACAGATGAACCTCCGGCCAAGTAAATTAAACCATGGAGTTAGTTCAATGTTATTGTTTGTTATCGGGAGCTAGCTGATGTTAGCTAGCGAGTGAGCTGGCAAGCCAAGCTCTGGCTTTATCTACAGATCAACATTAGTCTGTCACGATGAGAGCTGACAACAGAGGCTTGCTAACATACAGTATGTGGCTTTTGGAAATGGTACAAAGATTGATTAATTTAATCTAAGAGACTGCAGCCTGCAGAGCTAAACAAGAGAGAGCTAAACATGCTAATGTGAACAGTCACTGATCACAGGAGTCAATCCACCAATATCAATTGTCCTTTTGGTTTCAAGTTGATGATGTTCTCAGCAGTTGTTGTGGCCTTTCAAGCCCACAGTGTTGTTATTTGTATGTACATTTGTATTATTACAGTATTGCTATTAGATGGTGTAGTATTATCTGCTCTGCTGAGCCAGTACAGCCTTTCCTTTTTGTCACTGTTGGTTAATATGATTGTTTTGCTGCATTTAATTCACAGCACTTAGACACTTTGTTAAGAAGCGATATTTTAGTTGATTTTATTACTGACCAAGCTCAAGTCAGTGTTGTATAGCTGTATCATTTCACTTAACCATGTATTTAAATGTCTGCTCCAACCCTGCAATGAACAAAGGAGATTCCAAGTTATACGAACACTGATTTCCTTATTATTCTCTTGCTTTTGATCATAAATCAGCTGGATCCTGAAAGACTGAGTGATTTAAGCTAGTCATCATGGTGGAAACTAACAGCAGTGGAAGTAAGATTCCTTTTCAAGGTAGGTGTTATGTCAGCAACAAAGTGAATTACTGGCACCACACATATGCAAAATATGAATTTCACACTGTAGATTGCTCAAAGATTAGCTAATCATAGCTCATCTTCATTTATAGTAATGTATTGCTATGGTGTAGTCTAATTGTTTTGTCATGGACCTGCAGTTTTCTGTCTGTGTTGTCCTGCTCTTCCAGTTTTTATGATTCTAAAATTTTGTAATTTGCAAAGTTGGGTCATAAAGTGTAGTAAAATATATTGATCATTACTTCAGTATTGCAGCATAAACTGGTGCACTACAAGATTTCATGATCTCTTTTTTTAACCACAGACAGGGGAGGGGAAAATTGGATGGCAGCAAGATTATGAGAATGAAGATCTATGATGATTTCTTTCTCCAGGGATCCAAGGATCATGTCATCATCCCATCATGGATTCAGCCACCTGGCAGAGATGTCCTCTGGAATGACAGCAGCCTGATCCTACAAAGCCCAGTTCATCACCCAATGCTCTTATCCTAGCAACCATTTAGCTGTAATTACTATATGTCAACAAACAGCCATTTGAGAAAACCATGTTGTTTTTTAATTAACATAAAGAAAAAACACAATATTTGAAATATGAAATTAAGGCAAATGGCATTTTATCTAACAGGCTCCATTAAAATGTAATATTTTGCAGGCATACATACAAGGTTATAAAGGGTGCCCAATTACTTTCCTTTCAAGATTACGATTTTAAAAACATTTTGAACATGCGATTTAAACCTTTTACAGAACTTAGCAGAAAATGAGGGAATTTGGAGCGCTTTCAGCCATCTATCACTAACAAATGATGAACAGTCATAATTATGACTTGTCTGCAGTTGAACTCTTTACCTGCACAGGTAAAGAGGAAAAGAGAATAAAACAACCTGTCACAAAACAGATGCAACAGTTAAAATAATGTACTCAGACTGTAAAGCTAAGATTAATATGTTTATTTTCTTTACAATACAATTAAACAGTGGCTATAGAAATTGACCACAAGACTTGAAACTGTCAAATCTGAGGTTGCTTTGATTGAACTGAGCCCATTACATGTAGCTAACCTAAACTATATGGGGAATACATTGATGCCTTTACTAGATTAACGACTAATGCCGTTGTGCTACAGGTGCTATGAAGATGTAGTTTAATTAACAAAAGGCAGAAATGAAGGCTAAGTAGCTAGCTAGCTAAGTTAGCGCACCAGTCATGGAGGCTTTTGCATGTTACTAGCTAATGTTATGTCGGTGTCAAAATGTACGAGGTACATCGGCAATAGCTTCTTTCTTTCTTTCTTTTTTTACCAGTGTTAAAGGGTGGATTTTGTTTTGGTAATTTTGTTGTTTAGTGGTGGATTTTTCTTTCAAGATATTTCTAAGATATTTCCAGCGCAGCTACAATGGAGTTTGATAGCAGAAAGAGTTTTAACAATGGAAATGGAACAATGGAAAGTCATGAAGTGTGGACCCTGGTTAAGTGGTCACAGCAGAAGACTATGGTTGTATTAAGCAGCTCCTAGATGTGAGTGTGTGAAAGTGTGTGAAGTAGGGTGTTAAAAAGGTTCAAGAGGTCAGAAAATATTCATGTATAATGTATTAGATGAATTTGAAATTTGATACAATCCAGCGGCAATAATTATTTCAGTGATTTTTAGGGAAAAACTTTGCCTTTTGGGCAGGATGTATTTTCATATTCATGGAACATATGATTGTATGAAAGAATATGCATTCCTCCCAAAAACCTACTAAAGAAATATTTTAGAAATAATGAATGTGAATCAAAGTTTAAAAACACACTCCTTTTTAATCTTTGCTCCTCTGTCTGGGCCAGGATTCTTTTTTGAGGGTCTGAAATAAGCCATTCTCTGTTATGTGACATAAACCTGAGGTCTCTAAACTCATCGTATTGATTACTGTGAGGGAAAAGAAATGCTAAGGCCCATACCATGTGAGTTTGATGCAAAACCGCTGCTTCCTTGCTTTATTCTATACATCAAAGCAAAAAATGCCATACAAATAACCTTCAAAAAAAGAGAGAAAAAAGTTTATACATTACCATACATTATCGCTTCTGTGTTAGATATGCATATTATCTATGTAATGAAATGCAATGCTGCTGATGGAGACATTCATCCTTGTATCAAATCCATTTCCTCCCCTTCGGTGTTTACATCCATTGTGCTCTGGTGGAGCATAGTGGCCATGTCACAAAAGCAGCAGCACTGATGGGAGATGAAAATGCTCCTCTCCTTTTAAAATCTAATCTACATAATTTACCTGACTCAGTAGACATGTAAAATATGGATGCAGCTCACATTTACTCAAAATGATCTCCGCTGGCATGAATAAAGTAGAGGTAGCAACAAATAAAGAAATTGCCTTTCCTCCCCCTCCTTGTTATTCTTACATCACGCCAGAATTTTCTCGTGATTGGGTGTGAGAGAGAGATGAGCAGGTTTCAGCCTTCATCTGAGACTAAAATGGAAATAAGTTTTGGAAAGTCTACTCTTTTGTATGTATTTTGTTGATTTTAGTGCTATGTCAAGCTGAGAGAGACCTTTTACCTCTAGAAATAGAAATATAGAGGGAAGGTTGACAGTAGGTAAATCCAATTTGTTTTTCAAATCTGATCTTTAAGGCTGACTGTTCACGTTGTAATTTACAGTAGATTTGCTGTCATTACAACATTGGTTGTCATAGTAATGACGTGTTTTCTGAGTGCAGCAAAAAGCTAATTTGGGCTGTTTTTATGGGAGGCATGTCACCAGTATTCTCTCGCTAGCTCTTCTCTTTGTTTATTGTTCTCTGCGCATGTGTGGTGTCAAATACATCTTGAGTGGGGAGTGACAGGAAAAACAAATCCCCACTTGAGTGGTCAGACTGAGTTGCATTTCCAGAGATGCGATGTCAATTGTGTTTTTTTTTGCTGTTCAGACTTTAGGAAAAAAAATATCTGAGTCTATGTGGATATATGGAAAAATTGGATTTGAGCTGCCTGTCTAAACATAGCTTAATATATGGCTCCGACTGCCCCCACTCCAGTTTCCAGAGTGCGACTCTGGGTTCATCTGTGTGGAGAGAGCTGAAGTGGCATCCTGGATGTGATCCTCCCCAGTCATCAGGCCTCTAATGGGGACAGCCAGGTGCAAACAGCATGTAATCCTGTTTGTCACCCCCGGCGCCTCTCTATTTCCCTACCCCTCCTATTTGGCATGCAATCTGCATTGGAAGTGTGGATTTGAAAAAGCTGTAGCCTCAGGCAGTCACAGGTGGAGGCTGGGGAGAAAGAAAGGGAAGTGAGAGAAGAAAGCAAGTGACAGCGATGGAGAAAGGGGAAGGAAAGGTGCAGTGTAGGGATTTATGTGTTAATGCCCTTCTTCCTGGGTGTACTATTTTACAGTTATCCTATGCTTAGCCAATGGCACTAGCCAATAAAGCCCCAGTATACTGGCACAAAGAGTGAGTCTGTGGTTGTAATGCTGTGAGGGCTGGGATGCCCCACTCTTAGGACAAGCATACGTCCCTTTATTTACTGTCTCATAGCTGTAGATATTGAACCGAGGCGTAGAGGCAAATCTTTGTGGGATGTGGACTATGGAAGCATCTATGATTCATTAACAGATAACAGAGCAACCCATGATGTGCTGCCATCACCCCATAAACCTCAGTGAAGAGCCCACATGTCCTCTGTGCTCAGACGCAGCAACGCTTAGACGTAATCCTGTCCAGATGCCAAATTAGTCTTTCCCAAGGACGATATGCTTGGTGGCATAACCACATGTTGAAGTGGCTGTCAGCGGCAATTGAGAGTAAACTAAGATAAAGCAATTCCTTAACATTAGGAGAGAGAGCCCTATGCATCAAATTGGCTTCGTATGCGAAGGAGAAAACAAGTTGGTAAAGAATGATGGCACAAGTTAGCAAAGAACTTCAAGGGAATTTATGCCGGCAACTTCCTGCACCGCTGATTGGAGTTTTAGTTAGGCAAAATATTTGGCTCCACCCGTTGAGGTCTAACTCAACCAATGAGATTATTTCCGCTCTGCCTGCAAGAAATGTTTATAGAATTTAAACTCCAGTCTAAAATCTGACCTGCAACCTGATCTAACATTCGGCGGTCTGTTTTCCTTCGCAGGAATTACTGCGCCATGGGGAATAGCTGTAGATGAAGCATATAAGAGGAAGAATGCTAGATACGCACAATTAGCAGCTGAGGATTAAAAGCATGGCTGCAAAACCAGGGTATACCTCATCCACTACTACTCAGGGAGTTGGGGGTTGGGGATTTATGGTCAAGGTTTATGCCAGGCAAATAAGGCAGCTTCTGAAGTAGCCTAGAAGAGCAGCCACCGGCTCTCCTGGAGTAATTGTTTCATATATTTAAGGGCCATCAAGCGCAAGTCCTATTAGCCTATTGCTGTTGAGACAGACGGTGAGGTTGTAGCTCTATCAGTTGTATCGGTCGAGTGGAGCGGAGTATAGGTCATCAGTTCCAGCAGTAGATAGAACCGGGGGCTGGTTGCATTGGGGTCATTTTCTGGCTCATTCTCATTCCATATGAAGGAAAACATAAGAGACATTCTGTGTTGCTAGTAACGTGAGATATGAACAGGCATTCTGACACAAATAGTTTGCACCTTTATACTGGAACAATGCAATGTTTTTGGGTTGTGATTGGGGAACATTAACAAAAATTGTGGTAAACCTATGATCCAGCTTTTCTCTAAAAGAAGCATTGGGTAATGGTAATGTTATTTAATGTCTTTCATCTCTTTTTAATGACAAAATATAACAAAAGTACTGTAAGTGCATCTTTGTGGCTCAGTTGGCGTATACCATGTAACCGTGACGCCCTGGGTTCAAACCCAGCCTAGGAACTTTGTCGCATGCCATCCTACTCTCTCCTGTCTCTCTCTACTTTAACCTGTCCAATGAAGACAAAATGCCCCAAAAAATCTTTAAAAATGTCTGAATAAAAGGTCCAACTGCATCTGTTCATCTGTCCTTTCCTTTACATTTAGGAATTGGTGAAAGAAAGGCATTGTTGGTTTCCAGTTTCTCACCTCATCGCTTTCACAAATCCAACACATCAGAATCAGTGGTTGAAAGAAGAAGGCCTAGTGGTGCATTCCACCTCACAAAGGTCAATAATTATTCAACATCAGTGAGCCAACACCTGACATATTCAACTTGAATGTTTTCTCTCTGTTTTGAAATTGATTAATTTTAATAAGTTAGTGACAGAAACGATCCGTTGGAACCTGGTCAATGCATCGAAAACAAAACATCGAAACACCTCCCGTTCCTTTAACATTCAAGCTACGTTTCTATGAAGTTGATCACCCTCATGTAATAGCATAAGGGATGATTATAAGTGTGTCTCAAGAAATACATTTTTTAAATTATTATTATTATTATTATTATTATTATTATTATTAATAATAATAATAATAATAATAATAATAATAATAATAATAATAATGCTTATGCTTTATGTGCAAGAAGAGTAGCTTAGCCGGACGGCACACAAAGCCCAGCTAGTAGTTGTGGCTTTACAGTCTACCACAAGGGTCCTGATTTCTCTGGGCTGAGAGAGAGAGAGAGAGAGAGAGAGAGAGAGAAGGGCTGACTGTTTGTGGCCTGCTTTCTTGTCTCCATGCCTGAGGCCTGGTGCGACATATACATGAATAAATCAACGCCGGGAAAGAGGACACGCGCTGAGACTGTGG
>CABFOQ010004370.1:6933-27330 GCA_900660455.1 Gephyroberyx darwinii | reverse complement strand
GTGTTATGGAAGTGTATTTAAAGAATGTGGTTGGTTGGTTTATAAGTTGACATTTTGCCATTGGAGTGAAATAAAAAAACTTGTTTCCAAAGCACTCACTTCCACTTCAGGAATTGTATAGAAACAAGTCAATATCTTGAAACAAGGCAGAATACGACAGATCACTAGTTTAAATTCTTGAAACTATTCCTTTATAATATTTCACAATGTTGGCTGATATTTTTTCACTTGTGCTAAGAAAAAGAATCATTTCTGGGCCCAATTTAATGTTTAGTGTAAGATATTTCCAGCGCAGCTACAATGAAGTTTGGTGGCAGACTTTTTTTCAACTATTTAAAACATACATTTGAAGGTGTTGGTGTCAGCCTCTCAGAAGCAAAGAACATCGGCTTCTTTTTAGACTCACCATTTTACACCAACATCGACACCGAGGGAAAAATCCACCATAGAAGAGGCAGATAACAATTTCTCCACCGACAGTAGCCTCAATAGACTATAATGCAATGCAGTCACAAGATATGTTCCTTCAGTTTTTCCCAATTTGTAAACCTCTTGCTCTTTTTATGCTATTGCTATTGCGCTCTCCATCTACACATACCCACATACTCACAGCTGAATGTAACAAATAGACGCCAATTCTCTGGAGCAGATCGAAAGTTATTCTGGGAAATGTAGGAAATCACTAACTGAAGAAGAAGCAGATGAGGCAGGTTGGTACACCAAAAGTAAAGTATATTACAACGCTTCACTCAACACTTAAAATGACACCTGGAACGCATTGAACACCACAAATTGATTATATATAGAAGTAAGAGTATTTGAGGGTTTCTTTTTTTACATTTTCTTGAAGACTCGAAGCTGCATTTGGCAGCAAGAAGTAACTGTTACAGAAATAATGTGACATCAGTAAATTGCACACAGCACACTCTGATAAGACTGGTGTATTTTTATAGAAAAATCTTGCGTAGTGCAGTTTTAAAAAGGACATTTTCTGTAGCGTACTGCACCTGGCTCCTGGGCTCTGGCGGATTAGCAGAGAAATAATGATTTGTACATGGATAATCTCATTAATGTTTGGAAATCCAGGTGCTCAGGTGATCTGTTGATTATGTTCCACTAATCTTAATCCTGGTAAAATAACCGCAGCATGCTAATCTGATCTCTATCACCTCTGCCAGGTAGACAGTGAGTTTTTTTTGCTGAGCATTACAATAGCTATACTAAGAATCATGGTATGTATAACTGTACATACAAACATAGCTCTTTTAATCACACATTAAATGTTCATCAACAGCGATCTAAAATATTTTTCAAGTTTTATGTCTGGCATTGGGATGCTTTGAGAGCATTTTCCCCATCTATCGTTTTTGCTGTATTTCTTGATGACCAGACTTTACTGAATGCATTTGGCACATCGTCTATGATGATATATTTCTAACTGGGAGACACAACAAGCTTCCCATCACCATACCATGCTTACTGATCATTGAATACTATCAGGGCTCAGAGGTCAGCACACCTGAAGTCTTGGTAACACAGTGCAGTACATTTTGTTTTTTTCAAGCAACATAAACATAGCTCTGGAAAATAGGTAGGTGCAACACCACAAAATGTCAAAGTCTCATGGTAAACAAATATACTTTTATTTGTGAGGAACAACACCCAGCATCTTGTAGCTATGAGGAGCACAGTTATTTTATGGGACAAATCACCTGGGCTGGGACACTGGAGAGCTTGCCACACAGCCTGATTTTACAGTTCAAAATGTGTGTTTGATGTGACAATGAATTTGGCTTTAATGATGAAAACAAACGTGCCCAGCATGACTTCTGAAGTCGACATTAAAACATTTATTGCTTTTCAGTACAGGCTAAACAGGTTTTCTAACAGGTCCACATGCAGCTGGTAACTGCCATCATGTCAGCAAACCATGAAAGCAGACAGCTGTTCATTTCACCTGGGTGTCCTCAGACATTGGTTGGACCATCCTGAGAGGACAAGGGAGGCTCACCTGACAGAATGGGCAGCAGATGCTAGCATACACTACCTCTCCTCCTGAAGCTAAAGACCGAGATGTGACTAAATGCTCTCAAACCACAGGCAGAGTTTAATTAATGCACATTCCACTTTTTACTCCAATCACAGCTCAGCATGAAAAGTGCCACTGCAGTGCATTACAGATGCACTACAGCTACATTTTTGGAATTTATTAAGAAGAGATGATTTGACAACTGGCCATTTCAAAAGAAAAATGTATGAGAGAGTGTATCCACCTAGCTCTATGGTGCTTTATAACAATCATTTGAAAAAGAACAGGATACACAGGCCTGTGCAGCACTAATCGAAGGTACTGTAGATACAGACAAGATGCATGATGAGGAACATAACATTGTTTATGAGGAAAAATTTGATTATTTGTTACTTTTGCAGGAGAAGCCACAAGGCTCTATGAGGACCAAGACTGGTAGGATTAAATGACTGTCTGGCTGACTGAATAAGTAAAAAAATAAATTAATGTGAGTTAATGAGCAAATGAGTGAAATGAGTAAATGAATGAACTAGGAGGCACAAGGATTGTGCAAACCTCTGCCACCACGGGAACAATTTTCCAACTTGCTTTTACACCAGAGACGGCTTCTCAGTCACTCAAATTTGAAGGTAAATTGATTTCTTGATGCAGGAAACATACTGTTAGGATTCAGCATCAAGTCTCTATCTCCGTCATAGTTCTGGCTACAAAAGAATAATTGTGTGATGGTGGATATCCCAGATCCACTACCAAAATATAATCAATTGTTCCTTGGCCTAAGGCCACATGAAATCCATTTATATGTTTTTGATATCATGCTGACAGACAGACAGACAAACCTAATCTCCTCGGCGGAGGTAATAAGTGAATAATGAACAAAGAAACGACTGAATGAATGATTGAGTGATTGCTATCATCAGGAGGTTTGAAAGCTCTGCACTGCTTGAGGACTCATGCTGTATTTATTATCCTCACAATGCATTGATGTGTGCACATAAACACACATTTGCAGTCCACAAGCATGCTTGATTATGAGAACTAGCTGAGGAAATAGAGAAATCGAAGATGTTTTGATGGATGCTTGCAGATAGACAGAAAGACAGAGTCATAGAGAGAAACTTAATTTTAGAGAGAAAGGGAAATGTCAGAGTGAGAAGAGGAAGCCAAGCCACATTCGTGTTCCTGTCTGAGTGCCTGGAGAATGAAGACTTCATGAATCACATTCTGTCAGCAGTTGCGATGGCAGTGAAATGAGCCCTGAGTTCTTTGATTAAAATGTTGTCACTGTTAGACCATTGACACACTAATCCATTTTGAGGGAGTCCCAGCTCTGAGATAGGGCTTGTAATTCAATGAAATAGTCATCTGTTATCGGGGGGCTTCTCCTGTTGTATGCCGAAAACCTGCCATACCATAAGGAAGAACAGTCTTATTTTGAAAGAAGAATGAACAACTTTTCCTTGACTATGATAACACCAGTGAGCCACTGTAATTTGATTCACTGGTGGGAATGCCCGTATAGTACCGACTTTTCCTCTGAGGTCTCATGGCCAACCCCCGTAAGTAAGTAAGAGATATGTCACACCTGTCATTGTTACCGTGAGGTGAGAAATGTAGCATGTTGGATTCACACTAGCTAACATCCGCTGTTTCCCTTATCCTGCACAGACAGATCACTACAGTGTGACTGGTGTACCTCTCTCTCAGCAGCACTGTCAGCTCTGGTAATTGACTCTTGCAGTCTCCTCTCAGTTGTCCACTACAAGGCTTCCCAGGCTCCACACCAAATTACAGTCTGCAGCTCCCGGGAAGGTGGCTGGCCTGGGAAAGGAAAGGGGGAGGGGAGGAGAGGAGGGGAGAACGTCCCTACAAAGCCCCTATCCAGCACTTGAAATTATAATTAGTCTTTGACGGGGAACTGAGTGGGAGTTGCAGGTACATGGGCCTACATGCTCACACACCACAGTGGCATGCCCCACTGAATCTGTTAACTAATGGAGTTGGTACAGGTGCTGCAACATTGACACAGACCTCGGGATTTGACATATCTATCTGTTACACCTAGGATTGGCTGTTGACATTTGTCAGTTTAATCAATTAGCTGACTGGCGGTTGTACAAGTGTGAACATGAACGCGATGACAGCATCTGACCCGTTCCCATTTATCTGCGGTGTAAGGCAGCAGATTGAGTCGGAGTGCTGTTCACTGTACAGCCTACGCTGTAGAGAGGTCCATCTTCTTGGCCACCAGGCACAATGCAATGCAGCCAACAAGAGAGCTCCATTGGTCTGCGGCAGCCTGTCAAAGATAATAACAGTCACTGACATTAAGGGTTAGCTTTGTTTGCTAGGGTGGGGGCGGGGTGCCTGAACAATAGACCCTGTGCTTTGTATGTGTGTGTGTGTGCGTGTGTGTGTGTTTTGCTTGACTACCTCCAATAAAGGCCATTGTTTCTTTGCAGCCCGGAATTTTACCTTACTTTAGTTCACAGCAACAACACCCCAACATACACACACACACACACACACACACACATGCCACCACCCTCCCAGTTGCCACAGGAATGAAAAGAAAACACTGAGCATTTGAGATTAAACAGCCAATCATTTCTCCCTGAAACGTATGTGAGCTACAGATTGCACTGGACGTTATTGCTTCTGCCTGGCCCAATATCGGGGCATCCATCAGCCACCCAGTGAGAAACAAAGAGACAGAGAGAGAGAGAGAGAAAGAGAGAGAGAGAGAGAGAGAGAGAGAAGAAGTGAGAGAAATGTCTTCAGTGTACTAGTTGTGAGGTCTAATGATCCGTCACAGACGTGCACAAACCAATTAGCCCACCTGACCTCCAAGATGGCGTGTCAGCATGTCAATCTGGTGGGGAAAGGAGAATGGGGATAGACGTTTTGGTGGGGCCAACTCTTATCTCTGCCTGCTTGTCAAAGGGGGTTGGGGGGGTATAGGAGATGAGGAGGAGGGTGGAGGGAGGTGAGCGATGGGGAGATGCTATCAATGGCAGATACTCAGGGTAGAGAAGTAGGGTCAATTAGGAAGACCACTAGTAGCGCAGATCCCGGCAACATCCCGGCCAATGGGAACTGTTATATCAGCATGTAGGGAAGAAAATCACTAGTGTCTCCTTCACAACCTCAATTTATAGCTCTCTGGTCAAAATTTCTAGAAAATCTATTGTCACCTTGACCTCAGCACTCAGTAATAGAAAAGTCTACAACACCCTTGGGTATTTCTACCCTCAACATGGGGATGTTGAACTAGTCAGGTGGTCTCACGGATACAGAAGTCCTTGTGTATTTCTGTGACTATTTTCATCCCTGTGTGCCAAAGTGGCAGTCCTGTCTATAGTATACTTTATCAGCACAATACATCCAGAAAAAGCAGGGTTCTTCAAGGGTTCTTTGGTTAGGCTAGTTATTCTCTAAGGAACCATAATGATTCGAGGAACCCTCTGATCTGTTAGAATAAAAAAAAAAAGGTAAATCAGAATAAAGAACCCAATGGGGTTCTTAAAAGTTCTTTTAATAATGCTGATTTGGAACATTTCATATGCCCTTAAAAGGCTCTGTACACTCTTTAGCACAAATAGACACATATGCATAATAATATGGTCACACTTTATTTGGATAGTCCAATGCTGACTTAATATTAAGTGACTGCACTGTGCCACTAAAAAGTCCACTGAATTCCAGGTGATGCTCACTACAGGGTGAAAAAATAGATATTCAATGATATTCAATGTCTGGGTTAGGGTTAATCTTAGGGTTAGGGTTATATAATAGGGGTAGATCAGGATTGAGGTCAGGGTTAAAAATGGGATCAGGGTTAAAATAGTGGTCAGGTTTAGGCTTAGGCTAAGGTCATGGTTTTATGTATATTTTTTGTATTTTTTATACAACCTTTATCCAAACATGTTTATTGTATAGTGATGTGTGCCTCTCTCTTGCTTTGTACTGCTGCATAAGTGCAATTTCCCCTCGGGGACAATAAAGAGCCATCTATCTATCTATGGTTAGGATGACATAGTCTATAGAGATGCAGCAAACAGGCAACTGGAACTTTGTTGAACATCTCCTTTTTGTCACCTGATAGTTGAGTATCAACATTGGATCTTCATTGGTTCTTCATGGGACAAGCCTAAAATAACATTTTCTGGTACTATATAGAACCCTTTTTGTTTAGAGTGTAGACGCATAATCCTTGTCTGTACACATTATGTTACTAGTTTTTAGGCCTATGTGCCAAGGCAGCAAGGTCAAGGTAAACACTAAAATAGTAAAAATTGCTGAAGCCGATTTGTACTCAGAGCTTTCCTCCTTGTTCTCTCCTTCACCTGGGTCTGTTTGGGTTGCAACAACAGAATAGTGAATGTTATAAGAGAGAGAGAGAGAGAGAGAGAGAGAGAGGGCGAGGGAGAGAGGGAGAGAGAGAGAGAGAGAAAATGAGAGTGAGAGTGAGATAGAGTTTGTGTGTTTGTGTGTGTGAAAAGGAGAAACAGAGGGACTAGCACAGGAAGTGAGAGAAGAAACAAGACTGCCACTGTCAGATGGTAGCTGGAGGCGTATGTGTTTGCATGCATCCCATAGTTAAAACCCATAGCGTGTATTCAGTCAGTGAATCTCTTGATTTTTGTTTTGCATGGGAATGTCGAACCGTCTGGCACTAGCACACTACCCCCAAGCAGGACTTCTAAAAAGGTTTGTATTATTTTAGCTCAGTGTTGCAGAAGGGCTGATTTGCAGGGACATCTGCCTCCACAATGTGCCACTGAGACACCCAAAGCGACAGATACTCTCGTTCTCATCTTTTCACACCAAAGATAGTCTCTTTCCTCACAGAAGATGCAAATATCGCTTTCTAGTCACTATCACTGAGTGACCTATCCCGATAGAGCAGTGTTACTGCCTGCCTGGCTAAATTGTAATCATTAGCACCTTAAAAATTTTTTTTTACACCTAAAAAAGTTTTTCAGCATGTTTTTGTAAGAAAAGGTCTCAAGCTCACTGTGACTTTTTCAAATAGCTCCACTCCATTTCCAAATTCATTTCAATTGCATGTCCAAAATAATAGCTGTTAACTCAAAAAACTGCAAAATGAAGCCATTATTAGGGTTGGACCATTATGGGTTTTTAAGGCCAAAGATTCACTGTTTCCCCGGAATTTTATTCTTGGCAGGATGGAAAAGCCTCTGAAACATTCACAGGACCACAGGACACAACAACTCTACATTGAAACCCAGGATAATAATAGCGATTAGAATCAATTCAGGTTAAGGGCTTCCCATAGACAACCAGTGTAGTATTTGTCAATCATACAATAAATGGGTAATCAATCATTATCATCATTATTTTTAAGTTATTTTATTTTGAAGACTACAGATCTTCTTACAGCCCAGTGAAGAAACCCTCCCTCCAATCACCTCCGTCCTTCCCATCTTCAAAGAGGAGCCTGTCCCTTGGGGCCCTATATAGGCCCTTTACTCCTTGATCATGAATGCTGTCAGGGCTAGGAGAGAAGATAGATCATTATTAGAGCCAGCTCGTCGACGAGTCATCTTCTCTGTCTCGGCTGTCACCACCTGATGGATCACCATTGTCGTTCTCCTCCTGGATCTGGCTCTACAGGCGAGTCTTCACGGCTAAACCCATGAACACCAAACCAACAACACCAGGACATCATTAATAACACACTGTCACACAAATACACACCAAGGACACATACTGCAGCATAGTCACGAGTAGTTTATGCATCATGTTTCAAAATCACAAAGGGTTAACAGACGATACCAAGATGTACATTACCAATTAAGTGAAAATATTAGATTTCTGCTATGCTATGATTGTACACAACAGATGATTTTGCTATCAGATCTTGATCAAATAAGCCAAGCGTGCCTGTTGGAGTGCCAGATGGGTGGGGTCACTGTCACGCAAAACACAAGATCAACAACAAATCAAATGAATGCAAATTTCATTGACCTTAGTCTGGTCCTTCTGCTCCATAGGAAGCACGTCTGTTTACATAGTAGCACCTTTAAGTGGACTAATGATTGGCATGTGTCTCTGAGTCCCAGTGCAAGCTGTTAGCTGGGCTTCTCCTCATGGCCAGCTGTACTGATGGATGTCCAGGGGGCACTCAGAGATTCTGCCCTTGTTTATACCTTCAGTTGAAAGTCATTCAGACCTTCTGAAGGCTAAAGCTATGGGGAAATGCTGGAGGTCTACTGTTAGCTAGGGTTTCTTCACAATCAGCCACAAAGTCTCACATTCCTGATAAAACAAACATAACAAATTTGAATTGCTTGTCATCCAAAATTTCTTGCTGAATCTAAAATAAAGTAGCAGTTTCAGTTTGACATGTTTTTTGAGGTGTCTGATAAAAGATGAAGTGCAGGCTATGAGCATTTTATAAATGTGTCACTAGGGGGCAAAGTTGGTCCAGTGTCTCATAGTCAATGACCTCACACCAACTGTGAGTAACACTGAGATAGAGCAGTCTGTGTAAGATTTGCAGACCTCTTAGTGCCTCAAAAGGATAAAATACCTAATTTCCTCAAATATCTCCATGAGGTCTTGATTCTGTATTTAAATAAAACTACCAAGATCCAACATTCCCATCAATCCTTTGTTGGGTAAAATGAGTGGGCAGTGTTTTGGTACTGTATTCACCTTTAATGTATTCAGTTTGCACAATAGTCAGTTTGTTCAGGCACTGATGAGGGATTCTAAATGGTTAAGAGACAGGCTTTGACACCCAAGCTGAACCACTTCCCAAGTCATGTTCTTTTGCTCATCCAAAGCACAGTCAGATTGTGTCAGCTCACATCCCTGAATGACTTTGGCATGTTTGTATCACTGTCGTACTGTCACTGATGTACTGTGCATTTATCATAATGTTTTAATGCAAGTCAAATAAAAGGACAACACAAACATTATGGTGTTTTTGTGTGTTCATATAACACAAAGTGGCAAAAATAATAATAAAAATAACCAAGACCTACCTTGCTATGTTCATTGTTTTTCAAAACAATTCAAGTGTGCGAGCTGGCATCAGTTGTTAGAGGAAGAGAATCAAGTAAAAATAAATCAAAGCCTGGAACGAGAGGAAAGAGGTGAGAAGGACAAACACAGAAAGACAGTAAAAACTTAAGTACCCCTCTGTCTATGTCAGACAAGGACGGAAGCTCTGTGGAGAGCTAGCACCATGCAGCTAACCTTTAAACCCCCTCCACTCTACAGTATCTCAGTGTTTTATTTAGTCACACTGGAGGCCATTTCTACTCAAAAAACATACTTACTAAATGGCGGGAGGGAAAAATAACGGGTAGGTTTATGTTTGGATAGAGCAAAAGGATGCCTTCAACCCACAATGTCTGTTAAGCAGGATGGTAGACAGCAGCACAAGGGAGATTGAAGCTGTTCTGAAGCTACTCCTTATTAGCTACTTGATAATATATTGTTAGATGTTTCTGTTATTTTGTCTACCCTGTATATCTAGATTAGATTAGAGCTTTATTTGTTCTCAAGGAGGAAATTCAGTTCCACAGTCAGTCAGACGCAGATCCTCCATACAAGACTGTTATTACCTGGACATATGACCTGACATAGACCAACACACCATGACATAGTGAGTGCAGACATAACAAGAGGACTTCACATAGTTGTAGAATAAGCCTGTTGTCTATAACCCTGATATATAGCTTGTTTATTTAGTTTTAGTTTTAGAAAGCTTCTTTAATTTATCACTGAGTGAGAATTATTTTAATATGTGTGTGTGGGAATGGTGTGAGTTGGCTCGTTATAAATCCAATATCAATACCAAGGAAAGAAAACATCGGTGATTGCAGGTGATTAAATTGCTCTGAGATTGCTCTGTACAAGTATTTGATTAAAATCAAATTGAGACACCTGATTAAAACCTCACAGAGAAACTCACAGGGTGGATTAATACCCTTATTTTCTTAGGAAACTCTACACAAGAACAGCATTTGCATTTAAATGCATTGTTGTAAGCCCCATTTTGGTCATAAATGGTGTGGGAGGGTTATTTAAACCATGACCCCTAAATTTCTGTTCATTTCAATTCAAAAGTATAACCCATATACTGTATTACTCAGGTTGATTTTTCCTTCAAGTTCTAGATTTAGCATACTCAGATTTTTCTGTGTGGGCCATGATCAAAGTGGTGGACATGATTAAAGTAGTAATAACAGCGCAGGAACTCTGATCATTTAGGATGAATGAAATTCTGCCTCGCCCTCCTTTTTCTGCCAATGCAGCAGGAAATCAAGGGTTTTTGGATTAGATCTGCCTTTATTGAAAGCACACCTTTATTAGCTAACATTATTACAAATTTTGAATGAAAATGATAATACTTGCCACCCTTTCTGCCTACAATTCAAACCAGTGTTTAACAGCAGTTCTCTGCCTTTTCATATAAAGGTTTCATAGTCACCATATTGTGAAAGTAAGGCTGCTGCCCTTTTCTGGTCTGCAATGTCTGAAGACAATTGTTTCAAGAACTAGATGTGTCGCAGCTAATAGTGGCCACTTTTTGTCACTTCATTAAGGCTTACACAGTATCTGGCATATGTCTGCAAACCCGCCTTGAACTTTCAAAGCCCTTTATGCAGTGATACAGAAACAGAGACACGCTCAGACAAACACACTTACCATTGTTTTGGGCTTGTAGAAATGGTTTTAGAGCATCTGCCGTAAAGGGGACAGTTGCACTCCCTATGTTTTGTTAAAGTACACCATATAAGGTTATCACCAGATATTAAAACCACACTAGGCAAGATTTTTTATGTACACCCATGCCATCAGCCTGAATCACAAATTGGGGCTTCAATAGAGAAGAATGTCCCACCCCCCTCTAATTGAGACATCATATTGGCCCTATTTGTCCAAATTCATTTCAAGTGTATGGTGGTACAGGCATGGTGATTGCACACAGGAACAAATCAAAATTTAGGAGCAAAATACAAAATAGTCTCCAGCAGCAAGCAAGCGCTCCATCCAGAGAAAGCTGGACTCACCAACGATGGCAGAACCTCTTCACCACCTCCACCACCAGCCACGAAGACACTGTACATTGCATAATTCAGTGGTGTCACATTGCATGATTTCTGGGAAATGAAGTCCTTCAAACATTCAAAAATTCAAACAGTTATTTCTAGCTGCCACTTGGGGGAGGGCAGCTTTAAATGTACCTCTACCCACTGAAAGAATGATCTCCTGTGGATGGTAATGTATGACAAAAACCTGCACAGGGTATAACTAAATGTGTTCTGAGCTCAGATATTTGACAGCATTTCACCCATATGTCAGTAACGCAGCCATTTGTTGCATTGATCCTGGGGTTTTAGGCCTACATTTGTCAAATTGTCTCAGCAAGGGAAGAGATATGAGAAGTGGATAACCTGGATTCATAAATTCTCCCCTCAGTCAATAGTCTCATCAGCATTTAGCTGTGAGGTGGAGAAGGCAGCAGCCAGCTCACAAAAGGAATCAACTTTCAAACATCATGTCAGGAAATTTGAAATTCCACCTAAACATGGATGCTATGATCATTTTGTTCACCTGACACTGTAAAGCACTGACTAGAAGACATGAGAGATGTTATATGATGTTACTGTTAGAGGTTTTTGAAACTCTCTACTGACTTCTACTCCCTGAGCATCCCTGTAGTCTGTATATGGGGAGACATTGCTTGAAACACAGTGATACCAGCCTTCTCCATTGATTTATGCTGTTTTTCAGACAAAATAAGAAGCCATGATTCCTCATGCTAATGTGTGATATTAGGCTAATGATGTGTAGTGGATGTTGAACATCTGGTCCTTCCTGGTTGGACTGATAATCAGTTAGAGGTGCAGAGAAGAGCTGCACATGGTCTCCCTCCCTCTTTGCTATACTTCTCTCCATCTCTCCCTCCTTCACCTATTGCACTGTGAAAGAGACTACCCCATGGGATGTTGGTATTAAACGAGTACCAACCCCTCTCTCGCCAGAGGGACTTTCATCCTACCCTCCCTCACCTGACCTACTGTAGCTCCCCCTGCCCCTTCAGAGTGAAGAGACATGACTGTCAGAGGCTAGCAGAGTTGCTCAACTCTTGAGAGGCTTTTAGAGAACCCACAATGTAAGGCAAAAAACAACCCCAACAATGTTTATGCCAATCAACCAGCCAGTCTGCCCTGACTGTCTGCAGTAATTTGGCATGGCTTTGTTCACAGCTTGAATGAGGCAAACAAATAAGAATCCTCACAGCGGAAGTTGTGAAATTGCACAAATGCAAAAGCAAAATCTTGTCTTCACAATCACGGCTGAGATTCAGTTTAGCTGTTATAAGTGTAGATATTTGAAAAAGCATGCAAAGTGATAATGCCTGAGACAAAATAATTTCAATAAAATGATTAACTCTATTTAGTTTACACACAAGACTAATAAACCAACTCTGTTCATTACCCATTTCTATGTGTTGCCTAACAAGGTATTGGTCTTGTGAAAACATAACACTGCTCTCTTAATTTCTTCTTTTTGAAAACACAGTGGCCTTTAGAAAATAGTGATCTTGAACCACTTGCCTCTTGATTGGTCCATTTTTTGCTTGTGAAGTTGGCTAGTGTATGCAATTGAATTCCTGCCCCCTGGCTGTTTATTGCTTTTGCATGAAGAATGGGCACCCCAGAAAGCAACTAGAGACCAAATCATTGAATTTTAAAGGCAAACATCCACTGCTGTTAGAGCCCAACCAGAAATAGCACAAGAAATGTGATGGTAACTACTCCCATAATCACCTCGTGGGCACACACGCACAGATACCCCTGAGGCTACATCCAAGAATAGACTGCAAATGGTCAACTTCTGATTTCATTCAGTGAAGATTTTACAAGGTTTTAGTCCGTGAAATATGCACAACCCATCCTTAGGTTCATAATATTTGTGTAGAAAAGAGGAAATGAAATATTTTGCCATACAACCTGCTCTGCCTTACTGCAGTGTCCCTTTATTGTTGGATCTGGTTATTGCTGCAGCCTGTTGGAGAGGGTCAAAGGAGACATCTGGAGGTGGATGAAATGACATTTTCCAGCCAGCCACATTTTAGATCAGCCAAAATGATGAACCAGCACTCTCTGGGACTCCATATGGGTGAGGGCGGCTGCCCAGTTTGCTTTCCATAGCTGTATACTAGAGGCCAAAGACAGCAAAAAGTGGGCAGTAGAGCTGACCAGACACTAGAACACATATATATTTTCAGCTCCACATTTTAAGACAACCCACTGTAGATTGTTTTATCTTTCCACTCTCACTGTCATTATGTACACAATATGTAAGCATTTGAATGATAGCACATTTTTTTGTTGAGGAATATAAACTTCATCACAGGTGTGATATGGATTAACCATTATTTTTTATAACAATTATGTACAATCTCTACATGTTCTTAAAAATGTTAGATCTGGTGTGCCACACTTTTTGGTACAGGAGTTCAAAATGTGGTAGGATTGTTGGGCCTTAATGATACAATCACTACTATATTTGACTATTAAAAGTTATACTGTATTGACATCCTACAAGGAAAACGTGAGCATTACTCCAGTGTTTTGCAAAGACTGGAAGTACATGTAAAGCTCATATCAGGATATCATCAGCCAGTATATAAAAAGGCTCAGACAATACATTTCAGTGAGAAAACATATACTTGAAGCCAAACTGTGTAAACAACCTCGTGGTGGGATGACTGTTTCAAACACAGATCATACTGCAACCACAGATTAGGGCTTTAAATCTGACATGACCAACACGCTTGTTGATATTCCTTGTCGTTAGCCAGTTATCTCAAAGTCACAATCCAGAAGGATTAAAGTGACAGTAAAGATGAGATAATATCACTGGAGCCATCTGGGAGGCTAAAAAATGTGGGCAGCCAAATTTACCCTGAGGTTAATACGACACTTTTCTTGAAAAAGTTTAATCTACTGTACATACTGGGCTACAGAAAGACATAGTTGATGATAATATCAACACTGTGTAATTTGTCTGATGTTTGCGATAAGGCGGGGTTGGATCAGCAGATTCAGCACAGTTCCTGAGGGAGTGGAAACACATTGGTACTTTAGATTTGCATTGACAGCGTTCAGCCCTCATGGTACCAAGCTGCCAGGCAGGTTCTCCTCCACATTTCTTCACCAACAGAACACCTTTATTTGGCAAGTACAATAAATAGGAATTCATCTAGGTGGCACTAGTACAGGTGCATATTTAAACAAATTAGATAGTAAAACACTGACGTGTGGTGCAAGGACAGCATGACCTCACATCCCGTGCAAAGATCTATCTAAAAATAACATTAACATTCAAATATGTGAATGTCAGTTAAAGCCCTTACACCACCACAGACGTGACACAGCTGATAAAGTCTATGTATTTGCCATGCCATTGAGTCACAGTATGACAGCGTCACAGGTCCCGTCTTTCCCGTCACTCCTTACTGTACTGATCCAGAAACCATTACAGAGTGTCGCTGTAAGCATGAACCTGTTGTAGTGATGGGTCAATTCACGTATCAGTCGTAGACATAGTTTACTAAATGGTGGGTGTGTTATAGTATGCCATTGCATTTGGGTGTGTGAGATGTGAGTGCCATAATAGTACATGCATATTAAGTGTTTCATATTAAGCATCATGGACTGATGCTGCTTATAAAGATATATAAAGCTCTTTTTTGATGAAGGAACTATTTACATGATCAGGAGCATGGATAACAGAAAAAGAACTTAGTTTCAGCAGGAAAGGATCTGCCCAGCCCAGCAACAAGACCAACCCCCAGCCCAGTGGTTATACAGTTAGTGGGCATACATCCTATTTCACCTGTAGGGTGAAGGTATTTTTGTATACCCCTATCTGATATATATTATCATGATGCATACACACAAATAAGGTGTGTACCTGCCCGTACCTTCTGGTTGGTTGGTTGAAAGAATTTGTTGACATTAGTAACACAGCACCAGTGTTGCCAACTCCATTTCAAAGAAAGTAGCAATTGACTGCTCAAAAAGTCGCTAGAAGTCACCAACTCATGCATAAATGTACATAATTGTGACACAACCTTGCTTTAATTTGAATGAGGCAGGGGTTTTCTAATGATTTTGGCATAGTCGCAGGATTTGCTGGTTGTTTTTTGAGGGGGACTACCAAAGGGGAGATTATCAAACTATTAGACAGAATCAAACTGCTTTTCACATATTGACAAGGTTGGCCAGAAACTGAACTTTTTTTTAGGGCAAATGGGGAGAAAGAGAAAATGTGTAACTGTTTACATATTTACAAAGACCAAACCTCATTATTAATGAATCAAACATTTATCAGTGGCTATCCAGAGAGCTGGAAGCCCGTGTGTGTGCAGTGAGTCTCAGGACACGCTGACAGGCCCCTCCTATCTCCCCCTGCTCTAACGGAGGAGGGTGCTGTGATCAGAGTGGCCAGTCAGTGCAAATTTGTCACCAAATGTATTGGCTGTCAAATAACATTTTCTCCTATGTTTTATGAAGTAGCTAGATTTGTTGTTAGTTACTTTTTAATAAGTCGCCAAGGGGTCTGAAAAGTTGCTAAACACTGCTCAGCACAAACCTGCAAACACACAAATATTTTTGTGCAGTAATTATGTATTTTGCTTCACATAGCATAGGATTTTTGGCGCTTACGGGGGCTGCCATATTGGATAGATTTTCTGAAAACGTAAAGTCTGAACCAGGACGTCTAGACTTAGTATAATACATCTGATGGCTGGAATTAAAATAATTCACGTTCACCGTTTTAAATTAAAATAGTTTTAAATTAAAGTTTCTTGTTGGGTTAACTATTTGACAGGTTTTAATTATGGTGCACACAACTGTGAGTGAAAGTATGACTGACATCTTTTATGTGTCAGTCATACTTTCGGGTTTACAGTGTGGGATTTAAAAAAAAAAATTGTGCAATCATGGCCGCTCTCGGCTTCCATATAGTCACTAAAGATTTAACTTCTTAATTTAGTTTTGGATTTGGTTTGATGATTTTATGACTATTTGGCTGCTAGAGAATTTGTAGCTAAAGTTACCTTTGAGCTAACATACTACATACATTTTACCCTTGTTCACAGGTAAAATGTTCACATTAACATTTTGAGTTTTTTGGTTTAAGCATTTTAAACTGCTATTCTTTGTGCGACCAAGTGATAGCAGAAATGCAATGTTTGTTTAACAATTATCAGACAAAACAGCTTGTTGGCCTCTGAGGATAGGTACATTCACAACACAGAGCAAAAGCAATAAGTCAAGATACAAACACCACTATAGGGGTTAACCGGACACTCAAGCATTAGCCTAGGGGTGTCCAAAGGACTTAATTTGTCGCACAATACGTTATGGCTGATAAGCAAACTGATGACGAACTCAGGGCCAGAGAGTCACACTAGTGTCACTGCACACAACTTGGGTTGGATCAATCATCACTCAAAAATTTATATATCCACACAATATGATAGTGAGTCAACCACCCTAAGGCCTGACACTATTCATTTAAATGAGTCACTTTGGCCTCCCTATTCTTTGACCAAGGCCCGTAGAGACAATCAAAACGCAAACTGGTCTGGTCTAGATTATCTGATCTGAATTACTCATTTGTGGTTTGCTTTCTAGTAATTAGGCCCAGATTCTAGAACACAGCACACTATATATATATATATATATATATATATTTGTCAAGAATAAATACAGCAGAGTAATGTATAAATTTCTCAAAACAGTCTTAATGTACCTCGTAAAATATCAGACTGACAAATCTGCAATCCTAATCCCACCATCAAGAGACACTAAATAAAATGCAAGCCCATTAAAATCCCAAATAAAAAAAGTTAAGATTCAAACACTTAGCCTGTCAAGACTTAAAATGGTTCCTCTCTTAGTCAGAGGCATGCAGGTGACTGGAAGCTACAATGAGAATATGGGTTATGAGTATATCTGGGTAGTGAATTCTAGTTTAAAGATTATCAATGTCTGAATTAAGTGCACTGTGGCTGTTGGCTGATGAATTCAAGCAGTATCACACCAAGGCCTAGTCCCTAGCCAAACACCCCAAGACTCAAGTCAAACTAGCATGGGCACACACCATTATGCTACCATCTTGTTGGAGTGCAGGAAAAGGCCAAGGTTAGTTTCCACCCAATTTTATACTCTCTGCTCTTTACCTGGGTCCTAGTGCTTGACAGGTTTCTGTCACTATTCCCCTTAGGTTCCTGGTTCCTAATACCTTCCAAATTACATTTGTATGAACCCCTAGATAGGGTGACCAGATTTTTAAAAGCCCAAACCGGGACACGGGTTCTCGTGCACATTCATGCACGTGCACACGCATGCAACAGATCTGGGACAGATTAAACTATTCTTAACTGCACACATCCTAGCAAAATAGTCCATTAACCATACACCAGAACAGCCCAGCAATCACAAGGGACACCTAGATTTGGTACATAAAAATCTAACCTAGTGCAACATTATGCTTTTTATTATTGCATTCAGTAACAAATTATAGCAATAACAAAGTATGGCATGTTAGAATTCTAAAGTCTAATATAAGAGCCATTCCTTTATCAAATTAGAGTCAATTAGGGGGTCATGTGTGAAAGCCAGTCACCACTTTGCTCATGCATTCTGGGGCTGAAATACTTTCATGAATGTCACTGTCAAGCGAGCACAAACCTGTGTGTAAAATCTGCCTAAGTTAGGTCTGAATAGTGTCCAGCTTTAATAATTCAGTGAGAACCTTGCATGATTGAGCATCAGCAGCAACAGCAGCACTGGTATGAAGGTATAGGACTCCACCATCTGGGTATGTGAACAGTGCCAACAAGGAAATCCCTGTCTAATGCTCAACATCCACAATAGCCTTTAGGGGGATGAATCCTCAAGCGATTTCAGGCTCCACATCTTTTGGGGAGAAACAGAGAGGGAAGATGGGGTAACAGAACCTCAGCTAGAAAAGAAGTTGTGTAGAAGGAAATTATTATTCTTTCTAAAACTGAGAAACTCAAGTTACACTAATCACCTGTTTCCCGATGACATCTCACCCAGGGCCTTTTCAACACAAGTCAACCAACCAACCAAACAGCCAGCAAGCCAGCCAGCCACCAAGCCATCCAGTTAGGTGTCCGGTAGGCCTTCTGGCCAGTGAGTCAGTCAGAGAGTAATTCAGACAGTCGACCAGTCATCATTCTGCCGGCTAGCCAACCAACCATCCAGCCAGCCAGTCATGCAGCCAGCTAAGCACCCAAGCAGCCAGTCAACCAAACAAACAGCCATCCAACCATCCATGCTGCCACCGAAGCAGCCAACTAACTGTACAGCCAGCCAACTAGCCCCCCAGCCAGCCAATCAGCTAATCAGCAGCCAAGCAACATCCAGACAGCTAGACAAGCAGCCAGACAGCCAGTCAGTCAGCCATCCAGCCTACTAACCAACCAGCCAAATAAGCAACCAGCCATCCAACCAGCCATCCAACCAGCCAGCCAACCAACCAGCCAACCAGTTAACCAGTCACCCAGCCAGCCAGCCCGACTCTCCTCATTAGTCCCATACCAGCTCTCCAGATGGACCCAAATATCATTTAGCTCTCCCAGCAGTTTTCTTTACTCTGAAGCCCTGAGCCTCTTTTGCTTCTTCCTACCCCATCTCCCTCATAATTACTCATGCAACAGATAAATAGACAGCTCTATTACCATGGTTGTTATGGGCAGTATAAGCTCAAGGCATTGGCCGCTTTTATGGACTTGATGTTTATCTTTTTTTCCTCTTTGCGCAGCTGTAACATAGTGGGATATGGTCCAGTTGTAGAAAACAAGCCAGAGTTAGAAATAATAGCCTGTTGTTTGTCTGATCTGTTGTACTTGATACATGGAACCAGTGGCACCATTAGTGCCTCAGGTCCTTGTTATCAAAGTTTTTGGTGATGCTGTTCACATGTTGCTATCGAGGGCAGTTCTGGGTAAAACAAACCCACAAAAAAAACTATCAAGCCATGTGGCGATCTTTGAAGACTCTCATATTTCAGAGGCCACATAGTACATCACAGTACATCTCTAGTCAGTGTCTACACCTCTGTCTTAATCAAACCAAACTCAAACTGAGGACGAAGAAGGGTGCAGGAGGGTGATATGACAGTCCATATGAGGAGGCCTGGCAGAAATATCCCTGTGAAGAGAGATAAAAGCTGCAAGTATCGGAGGCACTTTGGGTTAATTGCGTTTGACAAACAAGCCCATCCCTGCCTAGTGTACTTTTCCTCTGAGGTTGCGCTCTGTAAGGCAGAACAAAGTGAGGGATTGGGTGCAGGAGAACAGAGGGAATCTTAAAGCTGTGCGCGTGAGAGAGGGCGTTGTAAGTATAGAGAGGGGCTCTTCTTTGATCGTTGGTGAATCTTCAGCTGACGCCACCTTCCTTCCTGGTCTCAAAGGATACTGGGGGGTTTAATAATTGAGGTCTTATAAGATATCTGGGTGGAGAAGAGTTATGTTAGTGACAGCAGGAGTTTGTAATGCGGATAACAGTAAGAATTTTGCTGTCAGTGTCATCTTGAATGTAAATAGTCATGTCATACATCATTTGGCAATGTGCAAGATTAATGAGATCTACTTATTAATATGCTATTGTGTGAAATCAGTTCATGTACATTTTATACTTTAACTAACATTTATGTCTTTAGGACCCTGGGGAGTAGGAGAGGGGCTAAATGGGCACGCTGAGGGTTTAGGCCTTCCTTTGATGTTTGTTCAGGATACTTCTGCAAGAGCGTGTTTCTTCAGTAGATGGTATGTTTTAATTCCCAACTTTAGCCTTGTTATTTGAAATGTTATTTATAGCTGTGAGGAGAGCCATTAATATTGGTAAATGTCCACTTTTAGCCCCATTCAGTTTATTAGTTATTTGCATTAAGGCCTCAAGTCATTAGCCTCCACCTGAAAGGAGAGCTGTGAGGACTTCTGTATGTTTGGATGTGTTTTTTAAACGTGCATGTTATTGAAGTTAAATGACCAAACACTTTCTAAAACTTGATTGACCAACCCGGGAACCCTATCAGCATCCAAATGTATTGCGTTGTGTTTTGGGGAGGAGGGGTGTCACTAGGGCCTCCACCAGGAATCTTCCCAATTGGCCACCTATGTACTTGATAGAAGAGGACAGAAGGTCAAGGCCTGTTGAAAACTGGCGGCACCCACTTATATGTTTCACATGTCACAGAGATAATGTGTTATATGTTCCAACCCAAGCACTATGAGCAGCAGCCACTAATATAAAAGGCTCTACAGTGAGAGAGAG
>CABFOQ010004367.1:5355-20976 GCA_900660455.1 Gephyroberyx darwinii | reverse complement strand
CCTACCTCCAGGCTATGGTCAAGCCTTACACCCCCGCCCGACCACTTCGCTCTGCTGCCTCGAGGCGACTGGTTGCCCCGTCGCTCAGAGGCCCCTGCGGTCGATCTACGCGGTCACGGCTTTTCTCTGTCCTGGCCCCACAGTGGTGGAATGACCTCCCTACTGATGTCAGGACAGCAGAGTCGCTGCCCATCTTCCGCCGAAGGCTGAAAACCCACCTCTTCAGGAAACACTATCCTGATCCTTCCTCTTAGTGTTCCTGTGCTCTTGTTTATTAGCGCTTGTTTATCTGACTTACTTATCTTGTGTCTTAGGTCTTGTTTATTAGATTTACTTATTTTGTCTTAGCTCTTGTTTATTTGATTTACTTATTTGTCTCACTTGTTTACTTAAAAGAAGGTAGCTAATGTTACTGCACTTATACCTTAGCACTGGTTATGCTCTTAAATGCTTGTTTAGTAAGGAAATGCACTGATGACTTCTGGTGACTAGTAGTTCTCTTACCGACCTATGTTGAATGCACTTATTGTACGTCGCTTTGGATAAAAGCGTCTGCTAAATGACTGTAATGTAATGTAATGTAATGTAATGGTAAATTGGGCGACTGTAGAGCCAAAACAAGAGTAACCTGGCTTTACTTTTTCCACGCACTTTATAACGTAAAGTTTTTTTTTATATCAATAAAAAAGCTAATTAAAAAGCTTTGTTTATCCTTTTAGCATTGCATGGTAAAGATCATATATAAGAATGTTCTCTCTTGTCGAAAAGTAACTCAATAACTTTTACTCTGGGTACATTTAAAATGTGCTACTTTTAACTTTTACGTAAGTGTATTTTACACCAGTAATTGTACTTCTACAAAATTTCAGTTAAGTAACAGTACTTCTACTTGATTTGGTTTCCAGCCCTGAACAGCAGTGTGTGTAATAGTGGTTGGGACAGCACAACTGCGCCCCCCTGCGCAGGTCACTTGCATTTTCTATCACCAATGGAGGTAGAAATGCTCGTAGTGATTGCAGTTTCTTGACTGCGTCCCGTTCCTGACCTTGTAAAATGTTGGACAAGACTAACCTACCATATGCCTAGAAAAAAACAATTTAGTCCCTTTTCCGTGAAATGTTATAACCAATACAACCAGTCAGATATTCCCAGCGTTAGATGCACTCAGACGCTAGAAGCAACATGCCGCGTTCAGGTAACATAAGAAAGATGGTGTATATGAACTTCCTACTAGAAAATAGATGGTAAATACTACTTGCAAATATAGTTGATGCCAGCTGTCAGTTGGTAAAAAAAATCCTACAAAATACTGTTCCCCTCAGCTTTCAGGCTTTGAAACTCAGAGTTTGGCGATGGACCTTAATTTCTGCCTGCAGACAAGTGTAGAGAATGTCATATTCATTTCAGATAAACCAAATATAATGAACGATTTTCATTCATTTTCATTTTGTGACCACGATTCTTCAAATGCCATGGTAGGATACAACTACTTGCTAGATTGTTTGTTTGTGATTGACATTGCACTGTTTGGTTTGCTGTTAAACATGGTCACTAAAGTATCACTCATCAAGTGCATGTGTTCAATGTGAAAAAGCTAATCTGAAGCAAACAAAGTCAACTAAACGTCACGGCGTCCTGATGGCGAAGGTGTGGGCACTCTTAATAAGAGACATTGTTTTTTCCCATGTTAAACGAATAGAGCATAAAAGGGATGGTTTGTTTTCGTCACGTGACAGGAAGTATGTGTTGGAAGTTGAGCGCTACAAGGAAGTGTGTTTATTTACGATACAATGACACACAACTCTGAAGTGTGGGGATCCAATAAGCAAACCTTTATCCTGGGAGGCTTTGCTGCGTATTCTATGGAAACTAGCGCTGAAGTGCCGCTCATGAGTTCGCTTTAGTGCTTCTTGTCTCTTTTTGGCTTGGGACACCCAACACAACCTTCTCGTGCTAGCTAGCTTTAGCTAATTGGCTAGTTAGCCAGGATCACAACCTTGCCCCGTTCGTCTCCACAGCCCTACTGTGTGCTGTTGCTGGCAGCTCTCCACTGCTTCTTTGTCGTTTGTCCTAATTTTGAATAACTTGATAGCTCGAGGGCTGGATCACAGGACATGCAATGCAATTAAACTAGCTGCCACTGCATTCCTGTTCGGTGTGTTTTTGACAAGGCATGACCACCTACTGTCAGTGGAATTAGGCTAGTTACAACATGGTTTTGGACTCAGCAAGTCAGGGGTTCCAACTGTCGCCCTACCTGGCATTGAGTCAGTAACGCTATACGTAAGTAACTTGAAGTTAATATTGGTAACTAAAATGAAAGTTTAATGATGGTTTGCTAGCAGCTAACTTTAGTTGAGTAAGTTACCTTAACGTTATTGTCACACGGCCAACGTCGGATAAATTAAGATAACCACTAAGCCACCTGCTGCGACTAGCCACCGTTCCTTTAATGCTATAAGTAACTGTCATTGTTAACTGATAATGAATTGTCAGTGTTAGCTCAGTTCAGTTCTGTCGTTCAGTTCTTCCAGGAAAGTGTGGCTAACTAGCTGTCTTACTCCCAACAGCAAGCATGCTAGTGAAGAGGTATTCCCGTATGGAGAGACCGTCACGCCATAGGCCATGAAAACTGACAGTATAACGTGCCTTTGTTCATAAGCAAAGACACATCCCGTAGGCATTGAATTAAAGCGAGGTTGGTCTCACCATCTTTTTTCACCAAAATACGCCGTGGAGGGCGGCAACGAGCAGCGTGAACCGATTTTAAAAGTTTAGGTTTTATTGAAATGAAGTGTTTTTGTGAATCACTTGTATGCCGAATTTACCAGCAGATCCTAACACTTCGTCAGAGACTTTAAGTTATGTTCTACCAGACATGGGTTTGCCGATGAGCAAGGTAGCGTGAAGCCGATTTTTGAATGGAGTTTGGTATGGCCGACACTCCGATAGGCTTGATCAGTTTACCAAGTAGCTGCCTTTTTCAAATCACATTAACGAAAGAAATAGGGAATGTGGTGTATAGGGTGTAATTTTGTGCTGTTTGTCTGTTCTAACCTTTGAATACCCCCTAGTGGAGGCTACAACCAAGAGGCCAGTATTTTCCACTACCCACAATTTCCTCAATCATCTTTACCTTGGAGCCCCGCTCCCCATCCCTGAGCCCTCAGGATGTTGGAGGGCCTGGTTGCCTGGGTACTAAACACATACCTGGGAAAATATGTCAGCAATCTAAATACAGACCAGCTTTCCATTGCCCTCCTTAAAGGTAAATACACATAGACAACTGCATGTGCAATGATCTTTGCTCATTCTATATGATGATTTCTGTGGCGGAAAACATGGGGTGTTTGTTGGGCACATCACACATCATACTACATTGCTATAGTTCAAGACACTCAACTTTTTGAGTTAGCTCATGTTAACATCATACCTATGGTTATATAATTTTAATGAATAATTTAAATCAACAATTAAACACATGCATTGCACAATGAGACAGCACAAATATTGTGAAATTAATAAATGTTTCATGGATGCTCATTGGTCTTCCTCAGGTGCGGTGGAGCTTGAGAATCTCCCTCTGAGGAAGGATGCCCTCCGTGAGTTTGATCTGCCATTTGAAGTCAAAGCAGGTGAGGAGGAGACCCTCTTCAAAACAGGGTTTTCACTGAGTTATATCGAACACCTATGCCTATGCGGGAAGCTTTTCTCATCTACTGATCAAAGTGGCAGGGTGGATTACATAATTCTACAGTCACTTATTATTAGCCAAATTGTTTTGTAGAACAGAAAAGAGACCGATTGATTACCCTGCAAAGTTTCGACATAAGTAACCAGAATTTAAGTGGTGACTGGTCTTAAAAGGAAAAATCATCCAGGCCTATGTTTGGCTAGTTGTCTGCAAAAATCAGAAAAATACACCACCAAACAAAAAATGAGCCCAGACAGAAAGGCATATTGCCAATAGCTGATTTTGTTAGTGTTTAAGGATTTATTTTCCATCGTGCTTGTGACCTGGGGCATCATCTATAAATGTTGTGTACGCACAGATCGGGGATTGAAAGATGCGTAAGCCATCTTTTGAAAAAGTTGGGATTTCTAAAAAACTTTATGGCAGAATGTGCGTACCTCTACAGAAACTTTGCCTCATGCTTACGCATAATTTGGACACACTGGGGAATGGCGACTCAAACGGTAAAGTAGTGAAATGAAGTAAAATTTTCTCATGACCTTTCAATCAAATTTGAATGCTCCACATCAAATTGCAGACATCTAATAATAATATCCAGGTTTTTATCATTTTGTTGCTTTATTCTAAAAGCTGTCGAATTTGCCCAAAAAGCATCTTTCTATTTAGAAAGAAATTTCATTATGGGTTCGTAAGTGCCAATTAATTAACTGTGACAGATTCACGGTGTTGAGCAACTGAACTGAATGTCATTATTATTATTATATATTAATTTATTATTATTATAAAAGGACGTGCAATGATGGTGTGTGGTTATGTGTTATGGCTGCTTTCATGGCACAAGGGGCGCATTGGATGGGCACACAGACATCCTTTTCCGCCACTGCTTCATATTGTCTGATACCCTGAGTATGAAAACGAGACTGCAGTCTTATCTTCCTCTAATGCCACACCAGTGTCATTAGTGTCTTGAGGGCCTGTCGTTCTATTCAAGGAATGCTAACAGTCCGGATTTTCTTGTTTAGTGATGTTTGCTCTATTCCAACGATGCGGGAACAGCATACTTTGTCATACATGCTTGCAATCACGTCATGCAATCTCCATTTCTGGATGATGTGTGAGGCATATAAGAATCAATTCAGTCAGGTGTCCATGTTTTTTGCAGGGTTCCCATTGGTCATGGGATTCCTGGAATATCATGGAATTTGGAAAGGTGTATTCCAGACAGGGGGCATCAGGGGATTTTATAAATACAGTGGGGAAATCAGGGGAGATGTTGGAAAGCAGAGTCTTTATCCCCATAGAAAAATAACAAAGTCATGGAAGCCTCTTGAGGTCATGGAATAAAATCAGGACCATGATGCGAAACCTGTTAATGCTATTTACTTGTTTTTATTCAAAATGAATGGATACTTAGTAGTGGCTGCAAGAAACTCAGTGAGTGATCAGCACACTGTTTAAGACTAAATTGTCAAAGTGAATTGTACAATTTGTAAATAAGGGAAAATGGACTTAACCAACCCACTGCTAACTTCACTTATCCATGGTATTCACTTCACTGTACCTGTTAGCTTATTAAGATCTTGTTAGCTAGCTCATTTGGCAGGCTGCAGCCAGCTGAACAACATGCAAGTTTCAAAGTCGCTATATTTAATATAACTACATGAACTTTATTGATCCTCGACAGGAAATTGTGTCAATGCAGCAGCAAAGAATAGTATACAGATGAAACTACAATAAATAAAACATACTGAAGATTAGCGATCAAGTATGTTTGTCATGCTAATACAGCTCCTGCTGGCTAGAAATAATTGAAATGTGAATCATTGGCTAGCTACATTATGAGATTTACTGGGTAGATGGGTAAATATGCATTGTTAGCATTCACATAGAGAAATGTACGCAGACATATGTGCCTGTTGAAGTACAGGAATATCTACAGGCCATATGCCTGAACACAGATCAGATTCTGCCAAGCAGGGCAGATGTACAGATTAGTCCACAGCAGGGGTGCTGCTAGGAATCTTGGGCCCCCTGACAACAGTTCACCTGAGGTGCTTCAAAAAGGAGCCTGGATGGATTTTTGATTTAGCTAACATAAGATTACCTGACGCAAATTTCTACTGATAGAACACATGGCCAACATTCATTAATCTAAATATGGATTGGCAATATCAATCGTTATCAATTGTAACATTACGCTGTTAGTTAAGCATACTGGTGCTGTCAACATTTAAACTAACAGGAGGGCTCTCTATCTAAAACGGTCACCTTGCTTTGCATAAAATGGCATTATGAATTGTCTTCTTAATGTTTGTTTTGTTTCTCTATCCCTCTTTTGAAAGCCAGATTTCACTCCAGTTTGGTACATAGCCATATTTGCTACTCTATACTATATTTGTTCACTTACATACTTACAGTCATGCTTGAAATCCTAAAATCCTGACCGATTTTGAAATCGGGTTGCATCACACACATAAGGAGAATCTTCACCGATGTTCTTCTCTCTAATCTCAAACATGCACTCACTACAAGATGTGAAAATAATGATGCATCACACACTATAGGATATCATTAAGATTATCGTGCCAGAGGGAGCGTGGATGCACCGCCTCAAGTAATCTCACAGGGAAGTAGATGTAAACAAAATAGAGACTGACATGGTGAAACCGGTGCAACTTGCTTTAATAATGCTTTGCAGTGAGAAAGAATCACTGTATCCCCTCAAATGCTCCTATATTGCAACACGTATGGTAAAATACGTTTAATTCATTCCCGCCCACTGTAAGACATTAGGTAAAATAAAGCATAGACATAAAACGGGAAGAATATTTACGTTTTAATCCAATCAAAGAGGACAAAATCAAATGCATACAGTGCACATTGCAACCAATTAAATAGTTTCAATGCTGTGATGTGTGTTACCTTGTTTACAGTTGAGCCGTTAAATTAGCTGAACTAACCTTAACTATCAATATCAATATGATTCTGCAAACATGTCAAAAGAACCAGTGCATCAGAAAGGAAAATACAGTCAAACAAAACTGAACTTCAATGTTAATAATGTTATATCCCTGACATCCACAACTCCGTTGGCATTGAACCGAAACAGGCTAACGCTGGCTCCGACTGCGTGGAGGGTTGTTGTCGGGACATAGAGACGAGTAAAGCTACACAGCTAATTCTAGACAAAAAGGAGACCGCTAGATTGTTTGGCCAAAGAGAAAGGTACTTTAATGCAGCTTGGTACAAAAATAGACAGTGGTTAATTCTTTGCTGCTGTCAAACAGTTTGTAACTTTCTCCAAATGTGAGATGACGGCGTCCGCCAGCCTGTGGTGCAAGCAAGTTATAGTTACTCCGCAGAAGTTTAGTGCGAGTCTCCGGTCTATCTACCGCCACACATACACACAGTCACACACACACCCTTTTTGGCCCCCGCACTTCTGAAATGAATCCGGCGCCTGTGCTTGGAAGACACGTTATATAGGCAGTCATGTTCTTGCCACATATCGACAAGCCTTTCCTCCATCTCAGCTGTCCAACGCACCCGTACAACAGCTTGTTGTAGTTGTTGTTTCTTCATTCACTTCCGTGTCCTTGTAGATTGTCTCTCTCATTGGCTATTGTGGTCCCGCTCGGAAAGTAGTTACATAATCACCCCGATTTTAAATCCTAAATATCAAACATGTTTGATATTATTGGGGCGGCCCCGATGAGTCCGCGAGCAGGTCTGGAGGTTTAAGATCGGATCTGTAAACCCCTCAGATTACCAGATAACGAACATCGGTCCCAACCAAGGTCCCGTCCAGATTCTCCCCCGATTGTCGGGAGGGGTGAATCGGGGGTAAATCGGGCCCAATTATCCTGTAGTTTGAGGCCCCCATAAGGTTAAAGGTCTCACATGAACAGACAGTTCAGGTCCCGACACAATATCTCATTTGAATTTAGGTCACCACAAACACTAAACTTCTTCCTGAGATATTCTTTGGTAGATTTGCTTGAATGCCTAGCATCATCATGTTGTTGAACAGCCACTTTCGGCCCAGCTTTAGCTCTCATACTGATGGCCTGACATTCTGTTCATGAATTCTCTGGTATCCCTCAGAATTCATGGTTCCCTTAATGATGTGTGATAAGCCGCTCTGTAGTGGCAGTGGTGAGACAGAGAATAACCAGCATAGTCCTGTGTAGGTTATAAATTAACAAGTGTTCTTTATTAAGGGCAAAAGGAACCTCGTACGGACCTGAGGAGACACAGAGGGCAGGGAGTGAGACTCAGAAGGATAGCCAGGGGGAGAAAAGTTATCCAGGTCTGTTTGTCCAATATGGAAGCTGTAGTCAAGGGGAATGAGCGCGAGTCTGTTTTCTAGGGGACATACTCCGACAGGGTCCGATCTACACAGCAGGGGTCACAGTACACTCAGTCCAAATCACTCCTCCTCACTCTGCTCTACTGTTGTTCAACACACCAGAGGTTTGGTTCACTCCTCTTCACGCGACCACCTTCCTCTCTGTTCTTCTGTGTGATTCTGGCATTTTTAAAGGGCTCGCCAGCAGGTAGCTGAATGATTGTGGATGAGGGACAGCTGTGTTCCCTCCAGGATTGGCAGTGGTAATACTGCTGGCTGACCACTACTTCAAGCTGGTGCCGGTTAGCAAATGGGTTTTGGGGGTTACCTTGGCTATGGTGTTGGCTCGATTCACCACAGATTTCGAGTTGTCCAGAGGAACAAAAACAACCCCAGACCATGACCACCACCATGCTTGACCATATGGATAAGGTTGTTTTGGTGGTGTGTAGGGTTGGGTTGTCAGAACATGGCATTTTTGCTTGTGACCAAACAGTTCAATTTTGGACTCATTTTTTGTCTCACAGTGGACTGATTGAGCCTAAATCTTTTTGAGCCATTACTGTAGACAACTTTTCACATTGGATGACTGGCACAGAGATAAAAAATAAATAAATAAATACAAAAAAGTTTGCTTGGTACTTGGGAGAAATGTTACAAACTGTACGTCTCATTTAGATAAACCGTCAAGGTCAAGGCCTCCTGATTTTGTGTTTTAATTTAAATTTGGGGGAAGAAAAAAATCAAATCATTTCAGAAAAAGGATATCAAGCCCCATGACTTGATAAAACAGTCATTTATTGAGGTTAATGACCAGGCGTTGCAGCCCACAAAGGTCTTCATCAGGGTATTGATTATAGAAGCCCATAAGGGACTTTATTAAAATGATAATATAAACTAATGTAAATAATCCAATTTACATTTTCATTTTCACATACTGGTATGGGCGTTCTATGACCATATTAAAATGAAAATGGAAAAGCTGTTTGACATTTAATTTTCCTACCCCACTGTACAGTGGACAATATTCAAATGTTAAAATGAAATGTTGCGCCCCCAGTCTATTGCAATTACACCATGTCACCACACTCTTTTGGTGTCACAATGAAAATGAAAATGCAATCTGTCAGTCCTCTCATCAAGGCGGGTCTTCAGTTAGGAAGACCGTCAGGTGAAATTGAACAAGGAAGTGATGTCCTAACTGAAGACCCGCTGTTGAATAAAATGTTTAACTAAAGATTCAGAGTCAAGTCGTGATTTACTTAAGTATATTTATTAACACAAAAACTGAGCGCTCAGGAGAGAGGTACCCACACAAGGTAGGGTATGCAGATCTCTGCCAGAGAAACGTCCTAACAGTGATTTATAAAGCCAAAGGGAGGACAAGGGGCTAGTTTCTAAACAGCTACAACGTCATTCTAATTGCTAGTCTGAACAACCTGTTCTGTGAGTGCTTCTGATCAGGAGCATGGGTGAAGGACTTTCCTCTGTCTCTTCATTTTCAAATTGTTAGAATATTGCATTTTAATTTTAATTGTGACTTAAATATTGCTTGCGTAAAGGGAAAATCAGGTTACATTGTTTATATTGCATTTTCATTTTCAAATTTGAATTAACATTTGAAGATTGTCCACTGTACAGCGGGATATGACTTTGAAAATGAAATGTCAAACAGCCTTTCCATTTTCATATTAATATAGTCATAGAACGCCCATACGATTATGTGAAAATGAAGATGAAAATTGGATTATTGTATTTTCATTTTCATTTTTACTCAAATAACACATACATATGTGGAAAATGATAATGCCATTGTGGAATTAGATTTTCATTTTCAAGTTTACATTATCATTTTAATAAAGTCCCCTATGGGCTTCCATAATTGATGGTATTGATGAAGAAAATGTATTGGAAGTGACAGTTTGGAATTTGGAGTGAAACATTCTAGTTTCCTCTTAATCAAATCATATTGCAAGTTTTTCCAGTAGTTAAAAAACAAATTGTGGGTGAAAAATATGACTCTGATGCTCAGAATTTGCTTGATTTGAATATAATGAAAGACTTTTCACCAAAATGTAACATAAATGTAATGGTTTGTAGGCATGGGGTTCTGTACAGCACCATAAGCACCGTATTATTATTCAATTACGTATGCAGCCCTTCTGTCTTTGTCCTGATCCATACATTGTGTTGTCTATTGCTAGGCTTCATTGGCAAGATCACACTCCAGATCCCTTTCTACCGGCCTCACAGTGACCCATGGGTCATCTCCATGTCACAGCTCAACCTGATAATCGGCCCTTCCCGGCCTCAGGAGTATGATGAGCAGAAGGAGAGGGAGGAGGAGAAAGAGCGCAAGAAACGCCTCCTCAAGGCACTAGAGGACAAATGGAAAGTAAGTGGATGAACATTAGAGATTAGAATTGTATTTTTGAAAGAACTAGTACTTGAAGAAAGAAGAAGAAAATGATACTATGTGCAGTGTTTTTTAATTATAGTCATTGTCACACAGTCTAAACCACTCACTGGACTAAGTGAACCCTGGTACTTGCTCTGTCTTTCCCCCTCACTATGCACAAGGCGTTCTGGATTTGCATAGGACTGTTATGTAATTAGGGTGTCTCTGGGTCCTCAAAAAGTCTAGAAGTCTTACAAAGTATTGAAAAAGTTCCTGTATTTCCTATTCGGAATTACCACTACGAGGTTCACATGAATTTTTTTTCCCACTCGGAACCTCTTATTTACTGTATCTGTATTTGAAGTGGCTGACAACATTACGGAAAGGATCGCTACAGAGATAGACCTTTTTTTAACCAGAAACAGGAGAAGGAGGAGCCTCGCTCTGAAATCTGAAAGATGAGGTGAGTTGTTGCAGGAGGTTAAACAAAGGTTTCTGGTTAAACAAAGGTCTGTTTTTGTAGGGATCCTTTCCGTAATGTTGTCAGACACTTCGAATAACAATCTGAGCCTGTCAATGGCAAAAACAAGCACTTTTAGTGGACGTACTTTGATCGCACGCACTTGCCCCTGCGGATTACGTTGCAGCCAGAGCAGCCTGCTTCACGACTGCCGGCTGAGGCGATCTACCGGAGCAATTCCAAAACTTTTAGTACCTATTTTGGGGTATAAATGACTAATATGTACAAATAGAGCCCAGGTTTAAAAATACCGGAATTCCCCTTTAAGACTCAAGTCGACACTGTCAACTTGAATTTAAGAGTATTTTCAGCCATATTGGATGACCTGTAGATGTAGCAAAGCGGTTCTTCTGTTTATGAGTCTAAAATGTTGCTTCCCGTACAGTACACTGATATACTATGTATGTGTCCTCCAGAGTGAGTGTGAACAGAGAGGAGAGTCCTACTGGTACTCCGTCACTGCCTCGGTGGTCACCAGGATTGTGGAAAACATTGAGGTAAGGCATCTAACAGGAACAAGCTGTTGCAGATGTACCCCAGGCTGAACTTTGGTTACCTGTCTCTCTAGCTGAACATCCAAGATGTGCACTTGCGATTTGAGGATGACTTCTCCAATCCAGAGAAGCCGTTTTCCTTTGGGGTTTGCATCAACAATGTATCTGCTCAAAACTCCTCCCAAGAACCAGTAAGTTTGCTGACTAGTCAAATAGGAAATCTGAAAATTAAGTTTTGAAGTGTTTGATCTTCAAAATTATGAAGTTTTTTATTATTTTTTCTGGAGTCTTTGCACTTCAGGTCTCCCTGCTCTACATATGAAAACTAACAGAATGGATTTCTTCCTGATGCCAGGTTCAGAAGCTCCTCAGACAGAAGCAGCTGGAAATAGAAGACTTCAGTGTTTACTGGGACACTGAATGTGACATGCTGGGAAACCTCCCTGCAAATCAGATCCAGGTCAGACACTCAGTGACCATCAACAATTATTAGCCAATTCCCTGGATATGGAGTAATGAAGCTTTAATTAATCCTGAACTGTGAACTGGATTCTCCATTGCAATTTTCGATTAGGCTTAATTACCAGGAAACTGAGGTTTCATGGGACTAGTAGATTGATTAATTTTTGGATTCTCCCTAGCCGTGATACATGACATTCTCATACTGTGTAGAACATCACTCAAGACTTTACAGAATTGTTAGGATCCACTGGTACTTGGCACACAAGTGATCCACCAGTCTCCTTGTATTTCACTAAAATCTCAGCTTTTGTATCTGTTTTGCTTGTGAATGGCAATTTCACATAAATGTCTATTTTGTTATGCTCTATCTGGTTGATATAACACAATAGTCATTCAACCTATAGCCAATTCATGAAAACCTTTACTATTCTAAACTCCTGGTGTGAGGTAGGTCTTTCCTGGGGGAAACCTTAGCAAAAAGGAAGTTTTATGTTTCCAGTAGCAGCAACAGTGGTTTGTTTGGAAAAAAACAGAAGAAGAATTGGGTAATTAGCATGGGCAGCGATAGCCACCATGGCTAAACAGACAAAGAAAAGAGCACCTACAGAAACTCAAACTTCATCAACAGAAAAGTTCTTGAATTATTCCTCATGATAGACTCATTGATCCTTATTGTAAAGACTGCATTGGCAAATGTGTAGGGCAGTTTTGAGCACATACAAAGGAATCACAAGCAATATGAAATATGACCCCTTTGTAGATCACTTGTGTGCTGCAAGTTCCTATTGATCGTACCAATTCAAAAGGTCTTGAGTACCACTCTAGATGGAAACATCTTGGGGTGAAGTTCTCTCTTGTATTGGAGAGTGACATTAAAATAATAATCTGCATTTCCTCATATATCGGAGGTTTATTCCCCTTCCACTGTTTCATGTATATGCAGGATGCAATGACCAAGTGTATGCAGAGCCGTGAGCATCAGTACATCTTTGAACCGGTGTGTGCCTCTGTGTTACTGAGAAGAAACTCCTCCAAGGAGCCTCTGAGGTCTCGCCATACCCCACGAATTGAAGGCCAAGTTCAGCTGGAACCCATGTCCTTACGCCTGTCGCAGGTTTGTTCTACAACTTAATGACCGTGTGCTTCAAGGATAGTAATTCTGTTCACAGGTGATACACTACATGACCAAAAGTATGCAGACACCCCTTCTAATGTATGTAATGGAATATTGGTCTGGGGCTGTTTTTCATGGTTCGGCCCCTTAGTTCGAGAGAAGAGAAATCTTAACGCTACTGCATACAAAGACATTCTAGACAATTCTGTGCTTCCAACTTTGTCGCAACATTTTGGCATTTTGAGCATACTGATGTTGGAGAAAATATTTACTGTCTAAACTACGTTTTATGTTTTGTAAACTGGCAAAAGCCTACTGATTAGAAAGTATTAAACCATGTAACCAGAGCATTTAAGCAGAATCGGTGACTTTTTCTGACCATCTCTGCCCTGCTTGTATCCACTTAGATCCAGTACCAACAGATCATGGCTTTCCTCAAAGAACTGGACCGCCGAGAGAGAGAGATGCTATACCAAAGGTGGAGGCCCAAAGTCCCCATTACTGGGAAGTAAGTTGAGAATTTTTGACTTCATATCGACTTCATTTTCATTTGTGAGGCTCAAAAGGAATCTTTTACACAATCACATGTTTATATGAATATATATTCATAGTTTATTGTCTTGACAGGCCAAAACAACAAATATATTAGTACAAGATTAACAGAACATAGATCAGTGTTGTGTAAACCCCAACCCCCAGCCCCCAGGCTAAATGCTGGGCAGACCATAAGAACATGGTACTCATCTTGGATGTCATAAAGCGAGCACATGTTGCAATTCCTATTGCAATATGGTATTCGAGGCTCATTTCACTTTCCACTTTCTATGAAAAGTTTACGGCTGCTCAGGGCCTGTTTGTGTCTCACATTTTGTACAATATCCAGATACGACTTCATACCAAATGAAAGTTTAAACTGGAAATAAAGTTAGGAGGAACCACCCAAGATATCTGAAGTATGGTACAACCTGCAACTGTTGGTCCCCATATTCCCAAGAATCATATGCAGACAGTCGACCAGGTCCATATACAACAACCTTACTTTTCTGAACATTTACTGTAAGTGCCCACTCTTTACAATACTCATACAAGATGTCCAGATCTTCCTGGAAGCCTTGTCCAAAAATAACAGCGTCATCTGCATGATTCGCCCTGTCTGACAACCATGAAATAATCAAAGTATATGGAATCCGAACCACAATGTTGCACGCAGGATTTAACATTCCAATACATACACTTCAACAGCTTAACAACCTTCAGACTAACACCACAGGTAAGTAATTTATACCATATGGCTTGATGATTTATGCAATCAAAAGCTTTTTGGTAATCTATAAAAGCAGAGTGTAGTTTACTGTGCTTTAAAGTTAAACTAATTATAGTTTATAGCATCAACAATAAAAATCCCATCTCCAGTGCCATAATCAGCTCTAAACCCTGTTTGGGCTTTAGAATAAAGGTGCTTGCCCTCAGCCCATGATTTCAAATAGTAGTAGTATATTTTAGAATTAAAAATGAAGCACTCTGCCATGACTGTATAATTAATCATAAGTAATCACATATTGTTATTTTAGTATCAATCCTTGGTTCTTGTTACGGACATTTAAATTTGTTTCACTTAGAACTGTGGCTACATCAAAACATCATCTGCTTACATTCCTTGGTTCTTCACATGTGACCAATGAGAGCTTTTGAGTATGCAGCATGCAATTCATTAATTTCTATGCACATCCATTGTTTCATGTGACTAAAGAATTCATGAGAATATAAGAAAGTAAAACTGAGCTGAGCAGGTTGAGCATTTGAGATCGGCATAGCTGCCAACAGTCCTGGCTTTCTCCCTCATTTCAACCTTTTCTCACATTGTTCTCCAATTAATCTCACACATTTCAACCCAATGCTCATGAGTAGTTGTAATAAAAGTTTTAAAAAAATGCAGGTCTATTATGTGAGTGTATGAGGACCACGGTAAGACATACAATGTTATCATGTTGTTTTATGTTGTTTCTTTCTGTTGGCATTCAAAACCCAGTGCAATATTCTCTGCATGCATGTCTACATGTCTTTTTTTTGTATTACTGACTTCCACAGCTTCCTATCAGTGCAATCAGTCAGGTTCCAACAGAGATGAATGAGCATACTGAACAGAAAAGAAACCTGTTTCCCAAATTTCTGTTTTTTTAAAATGTATTATTGATTATTGATATTGATTTTTTTTTTTATACTACTTTGTATTCTGATTTTAAAACTGTTTATGTGAGAAAATATTGCACATATATACAAGACAAAAAAAGATAGTTGAGATAGTAATTGAGATAATTGGTTAATAGTCACATTATTTAACAAAATAATCAGAATTATCACTTTAGCAGTATTATTATTCAGCCCAACACTATTTTCCAACCATTTCATTTTAGCCTATTTTAGTGTAAAAACAAAAAAAAAGTGTTACATGTAGTGCTCACTCAACTGATAAACTGTCTGTGTCTTTGTGGGTGCTTGCTTGCCCTTGCTTTGTGCTTCCAGCTGCCACCAGTGGTGGATGTTTGCCATCCAGGCCAACCTAAGTGAGATCAGGGAGCACCGGCGGCGGG
>CABFOQ010004366.1:4858-16238 GCA_900660455.1 Gephyroberyx darwinii | reverse complement strand
GTTCACATAGGGTGTGTATTGTCCCGAGTAGTGAGCTGTAAGGAGTGGTCCAGGGCAGCAGCGGGGTTACCCTGGGTGACGGCTAGGGTGGCCTGCTCTGGCAGCAGGCTGGGGTCCGTCAGGATGGCCGTGGACGTACTCAGGAGCCGGAGTGAACTCAGAACCACTAAAGGGATACACAAAGAAAAGACACACAAATTACAGATAATGTGAAAGATCTGGGACAGTACTTGTTGAGAGAGCAGATGTACTGTTTTTGGACTCACTGGGTCTTAGGGCAGGAAGGGCGCAGTGTTGGTCCAGCCAGGACAGGGTCGATCGACACAGGTCCTCCACACTGGCAGTGGACACCATGCCATTATAGGTCTCAAACAGGGGCTCGATGATGATACTGAACTGACAGTAGGTTGAGGAAAGTAGTGCCCTTAACAAAGGGTTTGTGGTCATTTCATACAGTAACTGAGCCCTTAGCTACCATGGCTCACTGCACAATTCCCACACACTGTCACCCCTTGATAGAGATCGCTATTATTTTTGGAAGTTCTTAAAAACTCAAATTTATATCTCAATCTGCAATTTATTCTAAACTCCTTAGATATTAAAGTAGATGTTGCTTAGTTTTTTTTTCCAAGCCCATCTCCAAGCTATTAGCTTAGCTTAGCTTAGCTTAGCTTAGTTTAGTTTAGCTTAGCTTATGTTAGCTTCAATTCCCACACAGACAAAACATCCCTCTCTTGGAATACTGTATGGATTTACAACATCAGCAGTTACATACGTGCACAATCTCTTGAAGGGCTACACCTTAGTACTCACAGAAAGGAAACACCCTTGAGGTGCTTTATGAAACACAAAAATGATAGTATCGTGATCTAATGCTCTTATCTTAGCCGCAAGATGAGGATAGTAGAAAAGGAGTTTTATGCAGCTCAGGCAAGGATTAGGTGATCATTAAGGAAAGGGTTATAGATAAAGTTTTGTATGCATCCCAGCCCAGACATTTGTTACAAATTGTCTTTTATTTTATCTGCCTGATTAGATCGAAATGCCCGGCTGAATAATGTGAACATTATGTTATGGCATTCTACTTATATCTGCACAAAGTCCCGGGTTGGAAATGAAGTACATTTACTCAAGTAGTCAACTTTTTTACATTAGTACCATTTTTATGGTACTAAGACTCTGAGTGTTTCCATTTTATAGGACATTTTCTCAACTACATTTTAAAAGAAGTATCCTACTTATCAGTCTACACTGATCTACACTTATTAATTCTTTCAAGGTTTTGTGAACAAAGGCTGATAAGTTAATCAAAATGATGATCTTCCAACATTTGAGTCATCCAGCTATGTAGGGAAGCAATCAGTGTCAAAATAAGAAATGAAATCTAATAAAACGTTTAGCGGTCAATGCACTGAAATACAATACAATACATTTCATGTAGAAAAGGCACTTTCACTTCTGATAATAGAAAAGATTAAGCACCAAACTCTTTTGAGTACATGTGAGTAGATCTTACTTTTCACAGGAATTTCACTTAATAATAAGAATAAGAATAAGAATAAGAATAATACCAGTCTCATGGCTGTGTGATGCATGTACCAATGCCTGCAGGAGCTGTTATCATCAGCAAAGTGTGTTTTGTGATTATTAGGGAGGCCTTTCATTGGCAGAATATAAAGATCTCACAGGCCATAATAAGTGAGAGTTGATTTTTTGAAAGCAGGTCTAGAGGTTTTGTTGCATGTTCAGGTTGCTTCATATAAATGCAGTCCCCTTCTAACCTGGACCAGATATGTTTGGTGGATACAATCCAGAACTTCCAGTTTTGCAGTGTCTGTGTCCGGACGTACTCCCTGAACTTCTCCCTCATGTGGTCAAACCGCTGCCGTGTGATGGGGACACCAGTGGCGGGAAGCTGCTGCTGGCATACGCTGCATGAGGTGACACGTCATACTGGGTAAATACTACTACTGTCATAGATCCTGGAGTATACCTGCGGATCAGACCAGCTTAAAATGGGTTAGCAGGCATACAGCATATGTATGTATCGATATAATTGGATTTCCAATTATATTTACTTCCACATACTACATTTAAGGATGAAAGTTACCTGCAATATTGTGCATCTGTGCATCAGCGGTTGGAATTGACATTCACCAATCACGCAAAACAAAAGTAACATGTCTCTAGAATTACATTAGCACTTTGGTCTTCAGTGTGGATTGAGTTTGTAATAGAAATTGTCAGGCAAATTGTGATGGTGTGCAACAGTGTGTTGTCATTTTTAACTGAGCAACCTGCCAACTGTTGTGCTCTGGATATATGTAAACATGTATCTATCACGATATGTACACAAACATGCACAGACAAGACAAATACTGGTCTTACTTGATTGCAGAGTGGAGGAGCTGGATCTCCTCTCTGAGTCTCTGAGCCTCCTCGTGCAGCTGGGCTCTTTCCTGCTGCATTTTACTGATGTACTCGGCAGTCTTCTGCAGAGTGGTGGCCTTGCTGATCTGAGCCAGTAGACAGAGGGATTACCACCCGTCAGCCCTATACAGCAGTTATCCTATCACTGCGGTCACATCCACAATGATCTTGGCTGCATTAACACGGCATATGGATTTTAAATGATACTCTGCAACAACTTGAAAAGATCTCTGGACGGTGTTATGCATGTGAAGCTCGCAGACTCCCACTAGCAGCTACACATTCTTTAACAGTACCTTTATGCTTGGCTGAGAGCTGAGTGTTGTCACGAGGTTGTGTAAAGTGTCAAAACCCAGTTTGATGTTGAAACGCCTTTTCTGCTCAGCTGAGATGTGAGTTATCCTCCTGGTCTCTGTCTGCTAGAGACAGCACAGCTTAGGAATGAGCGCATCACATTGAGAGTCCCCTGCTGGCTCAACACACACACCCTCTTCATCTACTTAATACTCACATAAGAGCTATCTAACATTTTGTGATATTTTTCAGATTTAAAGGTAAAGTAAATAACACAGTTTATACTACCTTATTTGATTCTATTTTTCCATGTCCAGAGAAGGAGTGCGGGGACTCTGGGGTAGATATTTTCTCTAGAGGGGTAGTTGGTGATGTTTTCCCTGGATGTCCCGAAATATTAACTAAAAACAGAAAGAAAAAAAATCATGCAATTGCAAAGGTAACACAGCCCTCATTATTAGGTGGTCACAAGTCACGACGTACCAGTCACCAGTCCACCTACATCCTGTACTCCCTGTACTTCCCACAGGTTAATACTGGAATAATGTGATCCTATTATACTCAAATATGTGAATTACTTTGCATTAGTCACTTATATTACTACTGTTTATATTGGGATACTCTCAAATTCCAATTACTACTATGTGTGATACGTGACCTACCATTACATCGTTGCACTATGTTGTTTTCTGCATGGTATTGTTTTGTATTGTATCTTGCTTTTACTCGTTTGGAAAGCGCCCTAACCCCAGGAAAAGGTTTCTCATTTCACTGTGCACCTGTGTAAGGTGGAATGACAATGAAACTGAATTGCACTGAAATATAAAAACCTTACTTAATGATTCAAGAGAATCATATCAGCACCAGGTACACCAGGTTTTACACCACACTGGTTTTTGAAACAATGTGGGCCTACCTGTCAAGCTGGTCTTCTCAGTGCCGTAGATCTGTACAGGAGATAGCTTCTCAGTCTTGGGGATGAGGAGGGTTGTGCTGGTGTGCATAGTGCCATGGGTGAGCAGGGCAGACACTGCCGAGCCTCTGGAGGTGCTGGCTTGGGACCCACCATGACCCAGGGCGGGGGTCTGGCTGTGCAGAGGCCTCAACAGTGGGATCCCAGCAGGCCAACTAGCTCCATGCTGCAGTTGGGATGCAGCTCCTCCAACGTGCATGCTGCTGCCTGACTGCTAAACAGCACACATTCTCCACTTAGTGTCAACTCCCCCTGGGAGCAATCATTTCCTCTTGTGAGGAAAGTTAAAGACACCAACTCAGGTTTGGTGATAAAATATGTTTATGTAACTGTAACACTTGAAAATACATTAAGCTTTATGGTAGCGATTTACAAGACCCTTCAGACAGGGTCAGGGACATTAAAATAAGTTCCACTAGACAGTTATATTGGAAATAGATAACAATACCTGAGCCAACTTTAGGACCATTATGAACCTCCAATACACATACATTGGGTATTGTTGGAAAGATGTATTCCTTTAATTTGAGCAAACATGCATTTAAGTTAGTTGAACACCAGGGGTCCCTGGAGCACCCCGGATGACCCTGTCCTTATTCTTATTACTTTTAAAACCTTTTTCAATATTTAGCTATCATGCCTTTTATTAAAGGCTTATTAAACATATGTGTTAAATGTATGTGTAGATATGTGATATTTGTGGAACTTTTGGCTAAATACATAGCCAAAGGTTACATCGTTTTTTGGCTCCTACCACCATTAAAGTTTTCCAACTGTTCCTGAGACAGTTCAAGTTTGAAATATCCCAGCAGCTGTGAATGCAGACAAATAAAAAGCAAAAATCGGAGAAGTTTAAAGCTGCATTAGGCAAGATTTGTATGTATCACTACATCCGTCTTATCAGCCTAAATCACAAAATGAGGCTGTGACAGAGAGTGTCCCACCCCCTGAATTAAGACCTATAGATTTGTGACCTATAGAAGTGACAAATCTAAACGTAAGCGTGAAAACATTTTGCCTGAACAGCAGCGAGCCAGTGCCCCGTCCAGAGGAGGCTGGACTCACCAACATTTGTTGAACTTTCACCACCACCACCAGCCACTAAGAAGAATTAAGTCCAAGGAGCGTGTACTTTACTGACATCACATTACATGATTTCTGGGTACATGAAGTGGAATTCTGTGCTCGGCCAGTTGTCAGTTGAAATCAACAATGCTCTTGTGACACCAAAAACGTCAGACTTACCGAGGAGCCGGGAGATGATGACGTCTGGCCTTTGGATGCCACCAAAGTAGTGTCAAATCCCAATGATGGCTTCCCTGCAAACACAGCAGACAATAGTTAGCACATTTTGTCTGTCAGACATGCATTACACTGCTACGTAACACAATGCATATTTTTCAGTATGTTGGCGATAGAACAAGAGAGAATTTACTGACTTTCTTGGTTGCTGCAGGAGAGCAGTTTAGCCAGGCAGCTAGTGGGAGGAGGGCCAGATGGAGCCATGATGGGACCGACCGTCCTCATTCCTCCTGTCTTTTGCTTGTGCTTGCCCCTGACCCCTGCAACAGCCACCTGCTCTGGGACCGAGAAGCAGTGGGCCACACTGACAGAGGGCAGAGCTGCGTGTACTGGATCGGACACGGCAGACAGGTAATTCAGAGAGTGGCAGGGAGTCTGGGGGTACATGTCCCCTGTGTGAGGGTAGCCGTGAGCCTGGTGCTCAGACCCTAGGGCACCCACGGTGGAAGCTGTGTGAGTGATGACAGTGGAGGTCGCGACGTTGGCCGCCGTTGTGTAATAACCATACTTGTGGCACGGCGGCGGACATGAAAAAGGACTACTTAGAGAGACGGGTTGTTGTATGCCAGTAATTGCGCTGGAAACGGGTGGATCGGGGAATGATTGATGTCCATAGGGCATGGCCCCTGATATGATGCTGGAGGTATGGTATTCACCGCAGTCCTGGCCTGGCCTGGCCTGGTCTGGCCGGGCACTGGATGAAGAGGGCTGCGACAAATTATCAGATGGGAGGTTGGGCTGGAAAAGAGAGATTCAATATAGTATTGATTAAACAGTCAACTAATATTAGTTGCTGCAGAAAAGCATCACAATATTTTTGCAACAGTACATGTAACAAGCCAGAGGACCAGCTGTCAATACAAGCTGTACCTGAGCCAGCTGGGTGTTGACAAGTAGCTGGGGAGCTGTTACCACGGGGGAGGAAACTGGGGCAAATTCTCCTCTAGACGAGCTCTCAAAATAGCCACAGTCAGCAAAACCAGTCTGCTCAGGGGGCTGGCCCCGGTAGTTCATGAAGATATCTGAGAAAAACAAACAGACATAAACATGCTGCTAGCACTGACACAGATGGCAGGGTAGACACATCGCTTCAGAAAATGGCACAATGTCTCAAGCGTTATAAGGGATTGTGAACCATGAAAAAGATAAGCATGTATAAGTTTAACACAATATCATCCTCTGGCAACACTGTCCAAAGTTCATATTCCAACTTACTGCAAGTGCAGAGTTATGCTTCCACAACAGAAGCAGTCACCTCAGTCGGCACACTATTGTATCTATGTTGAATAGCATATGTCTTTATTGCCTTCAGAGCAGCTGTATCATTTTATTGTGATGGGACGACACCATGTAATCTACGATGAGCTCCAGAGGTATTCGGACTGTTTGATGTTTTGGCTTCATATTCTTACTACATTAGATGTGAAATGTATTTAACTGCAGCCATTTAGCCATGCACTCCATATGACCTCAGATTAATGAAGGCAAGAATCTTCATAGAAAATGAGAAATACGGAGATCACTTGAATAGAAGATCGCAAGTTACTATTTGTTGATTACATACGAAGGATGATTGCTTGACTGACTATAATGTTAATGTACCCAAACACTTTTGGCACCCTAGATGGGTTGACTACATACACAAAAGCCTGTAGTTCTTTAACCACTATGGCGGAAAGTAGCCTACAATTAAAGCTGTCAGCCTGCACTTTAATATCATAGTCACACTTTTATTTCATATAAAAAAATTTAAAAAAACATGGAGCCAAAACATCAAACAATGTGTCACTGTCCAAATGGTTTTGGCGCTCCGTGGTTGGTGGTCATACCGGGGCATTTATCAACTCCTGCCAGATCACATGTTTTTGGAGCCAAGCTGGCAAGTGACTGTGACATGACGCCAACTGCAGATATTTCAAATACATTACTATCTACTAGGTTGAGTATAGTGGATCCGACACAATGTATTCAAGGCAAATAAACAGTCCCTTTCAAACTGCTGTCAGCTGTCACTTGTTCCTGTCAGTTTGACCCAATCCCCCACACCTGATGTTATCAAATTCAAACCAAGTTTTGAGCAACTGAGCAAACAGATAAAAATAAATCATTTAAGCGAACCAGAAAAAATCCCCAAATCTTTCAAACACATATCAAAATCCAGCATCATACAAGTATTGTATATGCCCAACATATAGTGTGACGCAATCTGACAATACATACCAGTATGTCTGTGTTTTCATCTCAGTAAGGAGACAATACTGGCATGAAACTCAGACCTCAGACCAGCCATTTGTATTTCCATTTAACAGGAGCGGAGAGGAAGACTTTGCATAAATCAAACACGTGGCAGTGCCGTTCTGACAGACACCCACCAGCTCCCTGGACCTTGTGACCGAGAGAGAGGCAGACAGCTGATCTCTCAGGAACCTGCCAGTGCTGTGAGAACAAAGACTTGGCCAGACACACACACACACACACACAAGCACACATACTCATTACAAAGGCTGACTGTAGCCAGAGGGTTGCTGGCTTGCTACACTGAAACCAACAGGAGGGCAAAAATGACCACAGCCAATGTGCCCCTGAGCAAGGCAGTAAAACCCAGGGGCGCTGATTAGCAACTGGCATTGTGCTTTGTGTGCTTTGTGTGCTTTGTGTGCTTTGTGTGTGTGTGTGTGTGTGTGTGTGTGTGTGTGTGACCAATGTGGGCTCATAAACTAGCATCCACAGTTGTTGTGTTGAGTTTAGTGCAGTGCTGTGGCTCATAGGGAAGGCGCATGCTCACTTCCCTCCTGTTTGCAGCTCTCCCGCCCTCAGCTCGTTGCCGCTGGCTAGCCGTTGGCATCGAACAGAGACGCGGCGGCCATGGGCGTAAACCTTCCCCCTGCCGCTAGACAGCCTCTCATCTCACCCAGACTCTTATTGAGTCTGCATGTATGTATGGCAGGTGATCCTCCAACAGACACAAGCTGTGGGGAGCTGCTGGGCATCTTGTAGTAGGAAGATGTGACGTTGAAGCTAGCACAACTCCAGCGTAAGGAAAGCATCTATACAGTTTTCCGGTATTTTCCATCAGATTTCCTTTCCGCTTTTCAAGTCATGTAACTGGCAGGAAAAAATAATGCTGTTTATTCATTTTTCACCGAACACTTTATGCACACTCTTGTCTGCACAACTCCCGCCACAGTAATATACGCCCTCTAATGCTCGTGATTTATTTAATACATCTCATTCTGTTCACTAGAACTTCCTCGTGCTACACTGGACAAATACATTACTGGTCACTGACTTCACTTCATTGTACAGGTACAACCATTGTGAATGCCACCCACACAAAGCTATAGAGTATTGAATGTTCAGGCCCTGTTGTCCTTGTACCATGTGTACTTGTACTGTGAAACTATAATATAGCTATACAGCTGACAAATGACCATGGCAACACCAGCGTCAATGGTTTAGGCCTTGGTGTGCCTGTTGCAGGGCATACATCCTACAGTGGACTTTACAGTGTCCAGAGAACCCACATCAAGCAGTAGTAGAGATCATCACTAACCCTAAGCAAAGCAACTGACCAATCGCCAGTTAAATTGACAATAAAGTTCATCTTAATTACTTTCAGCACTGTGTTTCTGTGACTGATGTTAAAGAAAATACTTCAGATGACATACAAAGTAAAGCCACATCCAAACAAAGCCCATCCCTTTATTTGTGCTGGCCTCATCGGTGGCTCCAGAGCCAAGGGTCTTGGTTAACCACATCCTCTTCCACTTCCTCATTCTCCCAGCTCAACCCTGCCTTTGACCCCCCGCTGATCCCATGGTACCCAATGACATACTGCAGACACAGCACCTACATGAAGGAGTGGCACCCAGGAGCAGCTCAATTCTTGACTCAGCAGCTATCAACAAAAGCAATCATGTTCCTTAAAATACTAAAATAAGCATCACAAAATTGCACTGCAAAATGTGTGTCTTCACAATTCAGTTTCACTTGTTTCAGGGATTTTCTAGAAACAGAATAAAGCAGGTCACGGCACTTTCAAGAAAATGACTTGATTCAAGTTGATTTGCACTGGAAACAAATTATCTTACCCCATTGGAAGATTTTTTCACTTGGTTGAAGATGAATAAGATTTTAAGACTCAATACTATACTAAATGACTATTAAGATGGATATTCTTTGCAGTATGTGAATGGAACATATATAGGGACAGTATTTCTAGAATTAGGGCTATAGTTGCAATGGAGTCAGCATTTATCATTATCAGGTGTTTGTCATCGCTGCTTGTTCAACAGACTTTCCCTCACCTATCAATTCAAGTTTCTCCACCAAACCAAGCATGCAAGTACCACACTTTCATCGAATAACTGAACCATGTTGTACAAAGGGGCTAAAAATAAACATGTATACCCACTATAAGCTAGATCAGTAGGAGACATGATTTGTTACATAACATAGCCATTCTGTGGCAGTGTGTGAAGATCCCACTTGTGGGTCAGAGACAGACAGACAGAGACAGACAGACAGTACCTGGTATATCCATGAAATCATCCAGGTTCGGCTGCAGCGGGGTCAGGCCTGGCTGGATCATATCAGCGTTGCTGGTGTATGCTGAGGAGGGAGAACACACAGTATTAGACATGCTAGAGAGAGAGAGAGAGAGAGAGATGTGGGGGCATCAACATGAATCTGTGTCTGTCTGATTCTGTGTGGTTTAAGTGAAAGCTCATCTTTCAGCATGTGAATTTCCTTTCCTGACTTTCATGGAAAAGCACTTTTAAAATGTTCAGAAAGTTGTACTAACTTTTACAGTTTTGCTGAGCTTACACATTTTGGATTCCAATCAGTGAAGCACAGGTTGTTGCATATTACCTTCTTTGTTTTAGCTAGGCATGAATGGACAAATATGAATGAATGATCCCCACAGCCCTCAAAAACTGAGGTTCTGATGATATACAATAAGCACACAAATGATGGTGATATGATTTGTGACAGTGAAAATGAACTAGCCTCGTGCCAGCCCTGTGTCGACTACTCACTGTTGTGTCGGTCGCTGGCCCAGGGGCATTGCTTCTGTGTCATGGTGAACAGGGTGTCGGAGATGTCGGACAGAAAGCAGTCCAGGTCAAACATGTGGGCCTCCTCTGGCGCCGCCTCGGGCTCCTGGTACATCTGACTGGACCATTTCTCCAGCTCGGCCCGACAGATCTGACCCTGGACCGCAAAGAGCCGGGCATCAAGGACCATCTTATATTAAGCGACACACCGGATCAATCCCTGATCCTACCATTAGAGGGCCTACTACAAAAAAAGGAGCGCTAGATTACAGGGGATGAAAAGGCCCGAGAGCACAACGATGCAGTGATGTGATTTGATTCTCCCCACCTATCCACGTCCAGCATTTTACCCTGCTCTTTTCACGCCGTCTGAAATTGCAAACATGCATGTTGATGTTTGGGTTTGTACTGCGGTGTGGATAAGAAAAATGAACGACATTAAAGCAAGGCGCTGACATCTTTATGCACTTGCACCATTGGAGTTTGACAAGTCTGCACTGAGAAATTGAGATACCATTGTTCAATAAGGAGATATTAGTCACTTCCTAAATTATTTGAACCACAGTAACCCTACCAGTTCATCAGAAGACAAATATCGAAACAGCAAGGAAACAATACATTTCGATCTTTACATACACCTACACAAAAGCAAAAACGACAAATGCATCACAGTTGGATTTCCTCTGTTCCTCTAATTCCTAGAAAACCATTCAGACAGAAGCATGATGAAGCCCCAAATCTTTCACAGCACATAGCGTCCAGTCTGTCCCCCCCAAAAAAAAGCAAAACACTCACAGCAAATGTAGATCCAGACCCGTTTTTTTCTATCCGCGTTTGAGATGCTCTGAGTCACCTCATCTCCTTGTCTTAAGAGCCACTTCTAACTAAGAGGCCACATTTATAAGGAAGCCCCAAACTGAGCCGGAAGCTGTTACGCCCAAGCTCACGACAACGCCCCTCGTAATTTATTTATTTATCTCTGAGGGAGAATATAATATAGGTGTGTGTACGAGGAGAAATGAAGTAAGATTTGTTTTCTGTGTGTGTGTGAAGTGCATAATGAAAAAGCAGTTTTGCCATATTGTTCAAAAACACTAGCCCCCAACAAGTTGTCATTATGTTGGCTTTGTTCATTTCTTTATTTTGATGTCTCACCATTTCAATAAGAGCAGCAGCCTTTTGTCCCTGACCTAATTCTGGCAGTCACACTCACGTGCAGACAAACAGAAAGACCTGAACCCACTACCTACACACACACACACACACACACACCCACACACACACACACACACACACACACACACACACAGAGTTTGTGTCCTGA
>CABFOQ010004364.1:4816-18328 GCA_900660455.1 Gephyroberyx darwinii | reverse complement strand
ACACACACACACACACACACACACACACACACACACAGAATTTTAAACTTGTATGGCTACAGCACAAGAAACACAACAACAACGTGAAATGAAGGGAAACCTGGCTGTTCTACTTTGTTCTGATCTCCGGTGAGCAATTGTTCCTTCTTTCACCCCTGTGTTTGGACTGCAGCCCAGACTGTCTCATGTTCAGAAGTAGTTGACAGATCTCTACATGGCCTCTTATCTTTGTGGCAAGGCCAGAGTCTCTTCAGCTCCACGAGACCACTAACTTCCTGTCTGGCAGCGGAGGATTCGTTTTCAGACATCCCAGCCGAATCAGGATACCTCTACAAAACAGACGACTGCAGCACGATGGAGATATACAGTAAGACGTTATATGAACAACGGTAATAGTAGTGCTCTGTTTCTCCTCTGTGGTCTCTGCTCACTAACCTTCAGAGACAGACAGAGAGAGAGAGAGAGAGTAGACAAAAAGATACACAGACAGACAGACAGACAGATAGAAAGCTAAGATACAGTTCCTAACATTTACTGTAGCCCTCTGGGTGAAGCCGTCTTGACGCCACCTTGCTGGGAGAAAAGTTTTCTTTTCATTTACGGTAAATGTTTTGGAGAGTTCAGGTGTTGTGTTGGAGAATTACTGGAATGCAAACAACGGGATATTTTCCTGCAAACCGCTTTGTCTGAACGCCTATATGATATTTATGATTAAGAATATTGGCAAATGTTTCTGGGCTGTGAAAAATGCAAACCGTTGGTTTAACCGTGTGAAAGACCCCAAAGGAGTTATTACACGAGTCAGCGGCTCCCTCATATCAGGAAGCACAAACAGGGAATAATTTAAAAGGCAAACAGCTGCTGCAAAGCTTCTACGTGAATCTATCCCCTTCTTCTGGTAATGTTTGCATTGCGGGGGAGCTGTTAGTACAAGTGTCTGACACTGAACTAGAGCCTTTCACAGTATGCCTGATTGGTGGAAACAGCTCCCACTGCACCATGGCTCCGGCTGGTGTGTAAATTCAAACATGGGAAGGTTTTGGATGAGAGAGTGTGTGGGCTACATGTGAGTGTCATGCGTACCTAGCAGGCAAGAGTGTTGCTCGGCTTCGATATTTAGAGATCCGCAACTCGTGAGAGTACGAAGAGCAGTAGATATCCAAGGTTAGTTCCTCCCTGGGGAGGGTAGCCGCGGAGGAAATACAAAAGCAGTTCTACTTCGTGAGCAAACAAAACATATTTCAATTCTGTACAAATGAAGCACCACAATCCCCAATCAATTCAAGAGAGGAAAGACGAAAAACACACAAACACACAGCCTGAGATGGCAGCCTGTGGAGAGCACAAAAACCACAAATGGCTTGGAGGATCAAATGTGGAGGATCATCTAAAATGTTCGAGGTCACCCCCGGCTTGACCCCTCATGAGCAGCACAGTCTAGGATCCCTTAGGCACGGACTGCCTGGTTATCCCAAGATCTAGATTAAACACCCGAGATGATTGGGTCTTTCCCGTCCAAGCGCCTAGGATTTGGAGCGTCTTGTTTGAGCAGCTTAGGCTGACAAAATCCCTGTGATCCACCTCTTAAAACACACTGAAATACAGTCTTTTATATACCGGCTTTTATGTATTTTAGGTTTTTTCATGTATTTTATGTCAAACTGTATTTGTGTTTTATTGCTTTTAACACTTAATGACGTTTTAATTGTTCATGTTATTGACCATTATTTGTTTTAATGACTTTGTAACTCTATTTGGAAAGACTGGTACACAAATACATTTATTATTATTGGTTTATTATTATTTTTAATTCATAATGAAATGAGAAAGCTTTCCAAAGCATGTGAAGTCGTGCAGGCTGAATTTGAGGCCGCTCTCCAATTAGGCTTATGTACTAGACTCCCGGCAGAAGTGCTCTACCTATAGGCATACACACTTATCAAAGAAAACTTCAAGCTACTGGGGAAGATTTGAGCCCTGTCTGTCTGCTACTGCAACTTCTGCTACTGGCCTCGTCTGCCAACTTGTCAGCTTGGGAAGACAAAGACAAGCTTTTGTTCAAGCCTCTTTAATTTGAAGGGAGAAGAAAAGAGTTGGGAAATTTGGAGAGGCTCCAAAAAAATAGTGCAGGCAATGCAGGTTGATGTTTTGTCAAGATAGAGGGAATTTCTAATAAAAGGGCCTCTTGTGTTGGAGGGTAATTCATCACAAAAAAGCTCATCTGTCTGGTGAGGGGAGGAAAATAGGGGAAAAACCTGTGGAAAAACCTATGATAAAGTCACATAGGGGCTCCATTACAAAGACGAACAGTGTTGAGGCGAACAACAAAACATACCAGTGTCATGTGGCACTCATTAGTCATTAGCAGATGGGCAGCTCATCATGGATAGCGTCAGGGGTTTGCAGATCCAAAAAGGTGCCTGTAGGAATCTAAAGATCCTACGAACAACAGGCCTGGTGTCTCCTGTGAATCCGGTAGTAATTGGGCAACCATCTTGCCAGAGTCAGACAGGGGCAGAACATGCAGTGAGAGAGCTTGGCAGCTGAAGCCTTGTGGCTGGCCAAGTCACTTGCACGAAGGAGGAATGTGTTCAACGTCTCGATCTATAGCCATTGAACTGGTAATTTACTCTGCACAAAGCAGGAAGAAAGGGCTGATCTTATGAATACTTACGTTTTTTTATACGGTTACTGATCTAATATAGTGAGGTGGCTGTCTCCCGTCACGACTGCGCTGAGGAGCCCATGCCTTCTAAAACCAATGTAATTGAAAGGAACTCTCTTTTATTGGTAAAGTGATTCTGGAATACAGCTGTCGCAAAAAATAATCTGGTAGAGAAAACCTAGATGTGCCAATGAACAAGGCCAGAGGCGATGGAGCGGTGCCAGAAAACAGGCAAACACAAAGCTAGGAAACCATGAACTGACTCCTCCGTGTTGTGGAAATGAATAGGACCATTGTTCACTCAACTGCCGTATATCACGCACAAGGAGTCTTACTGCAATATGAGCAGCTTATCGAATGTATTTGTTTACAGTGGTTATGGCAATACAGGTAGAAAGAAGAGGGCAGGAGGGGAAGGTTCAACGTGGTTTTGTGGTGCTACTACTCAGTTAGGATAGCAGTGGGGGGCCTTGAAGATATGGGAGATGTTTGTAAAGGAAAGGGGCGCTAGTAATACAGATAATTACAGGAAGTGATACAACACATCACACAGTAGTCATAAAGCATTGTATCAGAGAGCTGTGCTTCTGCTTTAACAGCCAGAGACAGGTGAGCTAAGATTTAGATGGAGGGGGAAAAAAGAGTGAAAAGGGAGGGGAGGAGAAGAGGAAGGGGCAGGGGAGGGGTGCATGCCAACCTCCTGCCAGCTCCAATTACCAGTGTGAGTGGAGTGTGGCAGCTAGGGCGATGGGTCTAATCAGAGCCCTGCTGAAAGAGACCTGTCCCTGTCCTCCTGTCCCACTGGGAGGCTGCCGGAGCTCAATCCCACGCTAATATGAGGCAGCGCTTTCTCTCACCCCAAACACACTCATCTCAATGGGGGCAAACACTCCAGACACCCCAGTTCCTTCATGACGGGGGAGTTGTGACACAGTGGCATAATATGCAACACCTCTGCATAGAACCCAGCCTGCCTCATTTCCATTTTAGTATGTCTCGCTATCCTCTTCTTCTGCTTTTGAGCGCACAGTGAGTGAAGAATGGCATGCTGGCTGTGAATGAGGGCTAGGCCAGAGAAATGCCCCTTTTGCAGAAAACACAGTCATGAAGCCTCTGCCTCCGTCTAGGAGTATGTATGAGAAAACATGACAAGATGAACTGATGATGTTCTCATGCTTGCATAAGCCCACAGCATCCTGCGTTGGTTTGTATGAACAGTTCATTTGATTCAGCATCAACGTGACGGAGAGGGAGCAAGCCTTTCTTAGCTTCTTTTGGCTTCTCAATCTGAGCTGAACCTCTTGCTAGGTAGAAATAAAAGGCCTTATGATCTCCATGTGTGCCTGTTGCAGCGTGATGGATGACAACAATTAAAGGTGATGTCTCCTTTGATAGTGCGAACCAAGGGACCCCAGTGGCAGCACCACACTTGCCTCATGAAATATTACTGCACTAAAATCTACCCTTTTACCCATACATCAGTGCACTTTATGTCCAAAAAAAAAAAAAAAAAAAAGATGTTTTTGTGCCTCTGCAGAATACGCAGGGCTTTTTGGCATTTGATTTTCCTAGATGAGCGGTGAGGGTGTGCAGCATTTGGCTGACAATTAAATGTTTTGACAGTGAAACTAATTGACTTATAATTGTTCCAACAGTACATAGATGTTTCAGTGTGTAGCAGTTAACACGGCTACTCTCCACATTAAATACAAGGCTCCAGACTATATTTTATTTACCTTGCTGCTGTACAACTTGTGTGAGTGAAGTGAAATATCGGGCATGGGAGTTGTCTGTGCTTCGACAGGTCTGGAGTCAATCCAGCGCCAAAAAGCAGACGAGCCGTCTGCGAAAACAAAGCGCATGGCCTGGGGCTGTTTCCAGCCAAGAACATCGTCGAGACAGACATTTGCATCTGCCTGAGACACGGAAGTGTGCGAGGGGTGTCAGCAGCAGCATGAGGTGTGCTCAGAAAACAAAACATAACACAAGGTGAGGTGAAAAAGCCCCGTGAGGAGTTTGATGGGAGACGGCGTGTAAACAAGTGAGCGATCTCACTTGGATGAGGTTTGAGTAACTGATGAGGGTTTATGAGGGACAAAAGGGGGTTGTTGTGATCATTACGCCATCGTTACTTTAGTAAAGCCTTTCTGGGGTTCAGAGATGGGGTATTATTTGCTGTTGCTTCTTTCTGGACTAATAGGCCCCTGAGAAAGGTAGGCAGACTCGCTACCAGTCCAACTGGAATTACCTGCCTTGGTGTTTTTGACAGACCCTCCAATGCAAAACATGGGAGGGTAAGGAACTCTCTCACATGTCCTAGCATGAAGGACATGTGAGTGGGACACCTCCTGCTTGTCACAGAAATACTAGCTGGCAGAGCTCCCGCTGCAGAGGTCTCCTCAGCAGGGATGACACGGCACACCCCGGCATCAAAGACACCGCAAGGAGGCCATTGATGTAATACTGCTGTAATGACATGAAAATGTTGAGAATCTTAGAGGCAAAATGCCGGGGGGCATGAGCAGTAAAGAAAACAAGATGCTCGAAATTCTTCTCTTTTCCCAGATGGGTCTGAGTTGGTGTGAACAGCAAAGAGGCTGGCAAATGCACAGCGCTGTTTCCTATTTAAAGCGCAGGCTGATACGCCTATTTACTACAGTTAGGAACAGGCAACAGTAAAACCGATGCAAACGTACAAAAGGCATGGAAACACATCTGAAAATCTTGTAAAGCCTGTTGTGCCAACACGACGCTACCTCTTGGCCCAGGTGTTATGGCAGTTGTTATGGAGATAGTAGTGCATGAAACAAATAGTGCTGAAGGCATACGAACCGCAAGCATAGACACACCTGCATGCAACCGACCGTGGAAAAACACACAGAGCCATAACAAAGACACACAGACATAAGCTGTTAATACCCTCAGTGCTACATGCTAGCGGTTGTATCACTGCACTCTTATTCCTCTGTTTAGCCAACCATACTTGGAGGAAAAAGGCTGTAATGCATGCCATGACCTTTGAAATAATACACTTTTTTGTCTGGCTGAGCAGAACATTTGGCCTTACTTCCTCGTCTACAGGCAGATAATCAATAACAGTCATCTAATCCCCCCAACCCCTTTCTTCCTTCTCTCTTTTTAACACTTCCCTCTCTCCCCCTTCCTATTTATCTCCACCTCTCTCTCTCTCTTTCACCTATCTGCTATCCTACTTCCACTGTCGTCAGTATGATCTATGGCCCTGCCAGATGCCCCGCGGCTGTTATTTATGCTGCAGCACACCGGTTAGTACATAACCGTGGCCCCCCGACCCATTACTGAAACCCAAGGGTGGTCCTCTGAATTCACATGGTTATGCTGACCGAGTCACCTTGTGGGACATGTGCTGCTGCACAGAATCACATCCTCCATTAACTACGCTATACGAGTAGCGCAGCTGTAGGCTTTCATTTTAAGATTACAGCTCTACCTCTTGCCTTGTGGTCCTATAACAGCAGTTTGATTGAAGACCCTTGATATTATGGTATTATGGAGTCCACGGTTTGTGGTTTACTACACATTTTAATGTACCTGCCTCTAAGATGGAAAAACCTCAGGGCTCACGGTAAATTTCTGCGGTAATACGATGTGGCTAATAAGACAGGCTATTCCTCTAGGTGTCTTGCAAAAAGAACAAGGACGGGAGCAGGAATCAGGAAGCGTGACGGTTAATGAAATCGGTCTACAAAAGGAAGCAGAGCAGCGGTTTGCAAATAAATGAATTAATTGATCCTCTCCACAACTCAAATTAATCATCGGCAGAGCTTTTTTGTGACACGTTTAGTGTAATTACGGCAGATAGGGATAGCTTTTATGAGTCCTGAGAAAGGCAGTGGATGTAGTGGATGTGGCAGGTTCAGTTAATTAAATCCTCACTGACTGGGCTCCTGTGACAGCCTTTACTTATTCTCTCAGTCAGAGATAATGAATAATACACAAAGTCTCCGAGTCAATGTCGCCAGCCTCAACTTTGATTACGTAGAGGCTTTCGGGAAGAGACGGGTGTTCAAAACAGCACATCGTGGCACGACCGACGTCTCAAGGGAGGCAAGAAGAGAGCATTTAAGCAACACGCCACCGGACAACAGCCCAGAGGCAAGCACGGCTATACTGGGAAGATCGCTGGGTCGAATCCCAGACAGGCTGGGAAAATCCAGGTGTGGGAAAATAACAAACGTACAGTAAACAACAGTAGAAGACCTGGGGCGGCTTGCAGGTATGAATGTGTATAAGGGTGTGATCATCTGTATAGTTTGTCACACCTACAGTCAAAACAATTCCAGTCCCTGTAACTCTAGCTAAGCATGGTGGCCTTATCTGCGCTCTTGGCCATAATGTATCTTTTCTGGTGTTCATAGCAGTTAAGAACATATGAAGAAATAGCTTCATATGAGCATCACTCAAGACTGTGGTTCATTTTGTTATGCTAGGCTTTCCAAGCATTATTAACTAGTGGCTATCATATGTCAACATCGGTCTACTGATAAAACTGTGTATTTTTTCCTGTAGTTGGCTCAGATTCTCACTCTCACTCCTAACAAACCACACCGCAGTTTGCTTGGAAGAAAACCAACACCCGCGTTTTCAGGCGTTCTGCGTGCGAATGGCATTAATCTCATCTGCCCAAACAAACTCAAGGAGTAAACTTGTTTCCTCAACCGTCAAAACTTGACTTGGTGTGATCACACCCTAAAGGTGTAGGTGTGAGGTAGGTGTGGCAGAGCTGCGATTCAGCCTGCATGCTCAGTCAACCCCTGGATAAATAAAGGTTAAAAATGTATGCAGATGCAATGCACCCTAAATCCACCAGACGTTTGACAGCTCTAAGTTGAAAGATCCACTACAACCTCCAAGAATGCTTAGGCATGTCTTTGCAGCTTAGAGAAAATGGGCCCATGCCTCTTAAAGATGAGGGAAATGTTCAAGCTTGAGGCCAAGCTATAGGGGTAACAGGGGAAGCCATCCTCCCCTGTCTCCTATGGTCCAGAGGGTGAGTCAACAGGGCTTGGTGTGTAAATGTGTGCAGAAGGGGGGTCAGGGTGAAAGGACTCCCATTAGCCAGCTCATTGAATGTGAGTATTAAAGCCCCCCTGACATGCTGCAAGCCCATCCATCCATAGCCAGTCAGGGCCAGTGGAGCCATTGACTCATTGGCCCACAGAGCCATGAGGGGGACCTTGCTCTTCACCTGTGGCAGCGCAGGCCCAGGGCGTCATTACTAACAGACGGAAGGAAGAAACAAGTCGGATGTTTTTTTCGTGCTGCGTCTAGTTTGAATTATTTATTTTCTAATCACTGGTGTTTGATAGATAGATAGACAGATGGATGGACAGACTCCCAGGGGGAAATGAACGATGCCACAGCAGCAACAAACTAGACAATAAACCAAACAAAGGATCATCAGTAAATACAATCATGGTAATCGCCCCACCTGACCAGTATATAGAGTAATATACACAATACAAATAGGATGTAATTCACCTTGTGGCAGGTTTAAATGCTGCTGCTGACACTGTGTTAGTGCACCTCATGATGCTGCTGCACACACGTCCGTGTCTCAGGCAGATGCAAGTATATAAATTGGTATATGTTTCATGTTAACTTGTGTTAGAGATAACTTATTTTGTTGTCTTGTAAGTTCTACATAAAGTAAATTAATAGACATCTCTGATTTACAAATGATATCATTCCAGTTTCCCTGTGCCCTGGGAGAGGAGTAAAGGTAACAGATACTGTATCGATAACAACTGCTGAATTAGACCCCATTCAGAATTGCACCAAAAATGCAAAACAGGCTGAACCTTGGATGAATGCAAAACATTTCTAACCAAAGAAAGAGAACGGCGTGAAGAAATGAACAAATTGATTTGATGCAAAATGACTCTGTAGCTGCCTGCAAGGCACCGAGCAGTAAAGCGCTAGCAAGCATTTGGCTTGCTTTTAACCCTTCAGATATCACTTTGATTCAGGAGCACATTTGTGAGTGACAGTTCAGGTCACGTTTTCTCATTTCCACTACCCTCTGCGTTTATATCCAGTAAGAAAGCTGATATTTCTGACAGCAAAATGTTATTGGATCTTCACATGGACTTGAAAGACTGAAAGACTCTCCCAGCTCGCCTCTTCTCTCTTCTTTAGAGTGAAGTATGATATGACTCTGATGAGAGAAAAGCCGTTGTGAAAGCGCTCTCAGCTCAAATAATCAGGAGCAGATATCTACAGATGTGGGGACTATCTGAAATAAAAGACACCCGAAGCCAAAAGGGAAATTAGTGCCCTGGTACTTCTCTTGACTCATTTCACAGCTTTAACAAAAGAGGCAGTGTGTCAATCAGGATGCATGCAGAGTGACACTGTATTGATAATCACATTGGTCACACTCTGGTGAACAGCACGATGTATTGTGTAGTCAGTCTTCAGTCAAATCGCTAATTGAATAGCGTGAGCCTGTTGCAGTTGTGTGAGGCAGATATTTAATCTGGACACATCAATTCACAGATATCACGCAAGCGTTCTGGGGCGATGCACAGATATTAACCGACGTGCGTGCCAATATCGTCTGAAGCCCAAAGATAATGACCGGATGAGGTGTTCAATACGTCCTGGCAACCCACAGGGGCAACGCCACATAACTCTACATCCAACATAGCAACGAGCCCTACTCTCGATGACTGTGTAACAGCCGGCAGCCGCTCGTTTGGTCACGTTTTTACTACACCACAGAGCTGTGAAGTAGGTGGGTGTATTGGTTAAGTTTAAGAGAAATGCTGCTGGTGATTTCTCTCAAATTTGCACTTTTCTCCTCATTGGAGACGCATTAGCCCACATACATACTACAATTAGGATTCAATCTACATTCATTTTTTTCTGCTTATTTTATATTTGGAGTAGGAGCTAATGTGTTCACTGGGCAAACAGATTAAAGCTGTGACGTCTTAAAATGCTCTTTGAAAACCGCTGGCCCACATAACATAGGATATAAATATCCCAGTGTTAGCCTTTCCTAAACAGCTTTCAGGATGTTAAATGTTCCGAAATTAGTTGGGGTTACGGTATACATTAGAGAAATGGAAATCCGCTACTGAGTCATTAAGGACAGGCTACAGATGTGTGTTGTGGTCTTCACGCCATATTAAACACTTTCAATAATTCATAGCGGTGGGATGAGGCCTCAAACTGCAACGATCAAGTCACTTTGAAAGAACCGGGCAAAAAAAGCTAAAACTCTTCCTCATGGTTGAAATTTCAAACTCTCTCTTGGTTTCTCTTGTTTTCACTCATTGACCTCTGTCTCTGTCCTCGAACGGTCGCGGACATGATCAGCATTAACGCAGCAGGCATACTGCACATCAAAGATGCAGCTTGCCAGAACGGACAAGTACAGGTGATGTAAAGTAAAGTTGCCTCAGAGCGAGACTGAATCTATGCAGATGCCTTGAATATAATATGAAAACTTCAATCCAGTGTTGGAGATGGAGATGGAGTCGACCGGGGCTGGGATTAATTCACTTTTAATTCAATTTGAAGTGAACCTGTTATTTATTAATTATAGCATTATAACATTTACTCTAAATTATTTAACTCAAGATAGATGATATGAACCTTGTGAAGCACGGTTTGTGATTGAGTTTTTTCATGATACTCAGATTCCCAGAGGAGAAATTCTACTTTATCTTGCCCCGTCCACAGTGTTAGAGTCAGTAGGAATAGTGTTAGGCACACCTCTTTCTCTGTCTTCCTTCAGTGCTGGCTGAGGATGGTAGCAGAGTCTCATTGTGTGATCATGTGATTGGACTGTGTATAAGAAGAAGGTTTGAACTGGGGCTCCTCTTCCTCTTTTGTTAGGCCATGGTGAGCCAGGCGCATGGTGCTCAGCTAGAGGTAGACGATTTGATTGAATGCTATGTCCTTCAGCCCTGCCTGGATTGTTTGGTTTTCTATTCATGACATCCTTTTAATAATCCAACTATAATAAACAGACTGGAAGAAACAGAGGAGAGGCGAGAGCTGGTCGCTCCAGGTGAAGCCAAAGCTTGGGCTGGCCTACCCCAGACTGGTGAGCTCTGCATGAAACACCACACCTGCAGCCAGTATTATTCCTGTTGTCACTACTATCCATATCTTACCATAAAACACCTTTTGTTAGATTGGCCAGGAGGCTTTACGTAACACCAGGGAGACCAGAGCGATTCAGCAGAACAACAGCCTTTCAGCTGGTAGGGACTCTTAGGGATTCGATGTCTTGCTCAGGGACACTTCAACAGGGCGGGTGCTTGCAGTCACGTTGGGAGTCTTCCATTGACCTCAACCCTGAGCTCCACATCAGGGGAACGATAGTTACTCTACATTGGGAGTATCATTTTTTAACCCTGACCAAACCTAAAGGACACATCTCTTCCTTTGTAATGCCCAAGTCCTTGAAAAATCAGGAATGGGGAAGGATGCAGACTGGGTGGCTAGGAGAGTGATCCTGCTCTGCCATATTGTGTGAGTCCTTGGGAGAAGAGTGCGTAGACAGATGCAGTTTGTATCTGTCAGCCTGGTTATGATCTACGACACCGGGCCTCCAGCCAGCAGATGGTGGGGAGAAATTAAATCTGTGACACAGGCCGTCACAATGAAGCTCTGAAATACAGTAGGGGGCCACACCTGTGGATAGGAGTCTGTTTGTGTGTGTGTGTGTGTGTGCAAGTAAATGAATATTTGTGCTTCTGTATTTCTACAGCATGTAGCTCCAACTAGCAGCCCTACCTAAGAGTGCCAAACACGAAACGTAGATTCAAACCATCGCACCTTTCAGTGACCAGCTATGTAATGTTCAACATGGCGTACTGACCACTCACCTTGTTCACGCCATGAGGAAACGGCTATTAAAATGGCAGCACCGGCACCAGCAAGCAAAGAGAGAATCAAAGAGAATGAAAAAGTCATGTGGGGGGGAAAGCAGTTACACAACAGACCCTATTTTGCTCATTGTGGGTGATTTGAATAGCGCCAAGGAAAGGAGAGGATTAAGTTGTCGGCGGCGCAGGGCTCGGTATTAAATCATTCCGATATAGCTTCGTATTTATCTTGCCTGGGAAGAGGCGCAATGAGATTTCTATGCTGTTTATCCAGTCAGGCTTGTTGTCCGCACTTGCCTGGCTCCTGAGATATTTATTACTGGCATTGTGTCGCAGTCATTTTCTGCCTCTGCACCAGTGACTATAATGCATACCAAGCAAATAAAGGCCTTTCCTAACCGGTGAGGCCGTAATTTGTTAACTGCCACCAAACACAGGACCGCTGAATACAGTCAACACGCCAAATCCGGGACACTGCATTGAATTCCACTTAAGCATTTTTCAAACTGTTTGCAATACCAATGAATTTTTTAGCATTGTGCTGCATCATTACGGCCTCCTTTCCCACCTTAAAATCGGGGAGGCAGAAAATGGACTCATAGGGCGGAACTCCATTAATATTAGAGGAAGCTGTAATACCCAAAAGTTTGATGTCTGACATGTTTTCGTCGAGCAAGGGACTGTTTTTTTCTCCACCGGAAAGGTTTGATTCGTTGCATATTTCTCGGCTGACCTTTCCAGAAATTACATTTTTCTCAACATGAGATGTTTGAAACGAGCAGCCGGGTAACTTCAAAAAAGGTGTGCCGCTGGTCTGAATGTGAACCGCTCTAAATCTCGCTCTGACAGCGGAGGATTCCAGTAATGATGGGCCTTTTGATCTGCTACCATTAGATAACATTCCCCCTGTCTAGAGACGGGTCTGCTGTCTCCCAAAGGACGAGGATGTTCCGCACCGCAGCAGAAAAGTCACCGAATGTACCTCAGATCTGGCTTGTAGATCTGGTTTCCCAAGTTATAAGGACTTTGCAGTTGCACTTCCACATTTTTATGTTTGTTTTCTACGGTTTTTAGGCTTTTAGCTGACACTCTTGCCAGAGCGACTTACAGTGAGTGAGCAGGTGGAGATTAAAGATGCAGCCAAAATGACCATAGTATATCTGCGGGAGGTTGATAGGGTTGTTGGTTACTACTTCAGCAGGGGCTGAAATTTTCTGGCTTTCAAAACCTACTTTCCAGCCCGTTTTGTACTACGGCGCTACAGCCAAGCAACTAGTGTTGCAAGACATTTCATTCTGAAGCCAAAAAAGCAAAGCAGTACTATTATTTCATTATTTTGCATGGTGATAAATGACCTTTTCACTAGCCGTTTCTAATGGAGCTCTGCTCTAATTAGATAGCTTACTATTGTGAAAATGTGATCATTATTTATGTCAATTACAGGCTATTGTAAGCTGTGCCCAAGACCTGTCCATGTTGATAGAGGTCGATAAAAGTCCTGGATTACTTCATGCCTCTTAGAGTGTCTTACTGAAGGACACTTCAACAGGACATACTGTATGGCTGTTGTGGGGAGAAAACCTCTGGACTTCTTTTATCTCACTTTTATCATCATCATTAGTGTCAGGACATGGTGGTGACGCCATCTTAGCTATTTTTTTATTTGAGCAATGGCATTTTACATTTTACATGCTCATCAAATGTGAAGGCAATGTAAATATAAAATATTACCTTGCCCTGTAGAAGTGGCAGCGCACTGCATTTAAGACTGATGTGGCGAGCTGAGATGTCTTTTCCAAACCGGCAGTAGTTTATTTCATACATCACAGAGACAAGCACCATTTACCTGGACATTTACTGAGGCAGTTCAATTCAAGGGGGGGCGCTCAAGGTCAGAACCACGGCATCGTTTCCCAAGTAATGAGTCATCGCCCCCTCCGGTCATCTATCCATACTATCCTAAAC
>CABFOQ010004362.1:5805-16923 GCA_900660455.1 Gephyroberyx darwinii | reverse complement strand
GGGGGTGTGGGTGAGGCTGACCTGACTCCCACCCCGTGATTGGCTCCACCCCGGTCATCATAGACAGCTCAAACACCGGTATCCAGTCGGATTCACCTCTCATACTGGCACCGGGAGAGCTTACGGCACAATCAGAAACAATCCCCCCGATAAATGATCCAGTTGGGAACGAGCTGAGAGCGGCGGATGTTATCACGGTCTGCCTTTGTTTGTGTTACACTATCATCATTAGAAAGTATGTCTGAGTATTTGTGAGCGTGACCGTGTATATGTGCGTGTAAGTGTCTGTGTAGAATTGCAGGTCTCAGTCTCAGAGCTTAAAGTTGGGCTGCACATTTAGTGGACGGGTGTTAAACATGTCTGAGTGGAGAGAAGCGACGCCCCCAAACACCCGTCTTTCTCCGTGATCTGCTCTCGGCTTCCCTCGGCTCTCACTGATCCGGGCGTCCGCAAACACAGACCAGTCAAAACGGACAGTGACATTAGTCTTTAGAGATAGGCTTCTGCTGTGGATTGGAGTAGTCGCCCGCTACCTTTTTGAAATATGGTCTGAATAGTGTCAGTCACCGGTCCAGATTAAGTTGCAGCCATTCAGGAGTCGACCACATTTCTGAAATTGGATAATTAAGTGTCCATTCAAAAGGCAGATTTATTACTACAGTATTGCCAATCCAGACCGATCAAGTCAATGGAGCTGATATCTGCACTTCAAATGGCTTTGATGCTCTCCTTTGAATTGAAAAGGACCGGAGCGCAAAAGCAGGAGGAGAAAAAAAGAAAAAAACCCTTACACATTCCTTTAGTTGATTAGCAATACTGATGACTGGGTTGAATAAGAGGAAAAAAATCTAATGACTTCTTCAGCTTTGTAGCGGGGCTGGAAAAAAAAAAGCCTTATCTGCTCTATTCAGCAGTGGTCTCTCCTGGGAGGCGAGGATCACTGTGCTGTGGGACTGTCGGGCCCTGCCAATAGCCATAATGGGCCCTAATTCCACATTAATGCAGTCTAAATGAAGTGTCAGAGGAAGATTGATCTGTTGAGGGCGGTGCCTTGATGAAGGTTGTTCTACTGAGTGGGCGCCTCACTAGACACCTGGTTACCCTCCGCAACGCCCCCGGGGCCTCATCCGAAAGCCTGCGGAGCAACCTGTCAGACTGGGGGGGGTGCGCGTGTGCATGCGTGGGTGTGTATTTGTGTGCATGTGTGTGTGTTCTAGTTCAAGTGTCTTAACAGTCTACTCTATATAATAAACAGCAACTATTTGAGTCAAAATGAGAGAGTAATTTTCAGCGATTCTCATGAATAAATGCAGGAAGGCGAGGGACGGAGCCGCTCTGTCTTTAGCATTTTGAAGATTGTCTAATATTTTCTAGGCTCCTCTTGGTGAAGGTACATTTTTTGTCGTGTTCTGTTGTCTGACAGGTGCATAGGCCGGATAATGCTGCCAGTGGGAGACTTTGCAGGCAGCTTAAATACAACCAGTCCTCCTACTGTACATATCTAAAACCCCATTTTACTCCTTTCTATTAATAATTCTTGTCCATTGAAATGGATTTTTACTCACTGTCAAGTATAAACTACTACTTTCCCTGTATGTAACGTATTAGGCTAATCATGTGCAGTAATTCTAGTTTCTCTATGCTTGTCAAAAATATATATAACTGGGCGGCCATTTTGTCAAAGACTTGACTCTGTTTGTTTGCACTTTTACAATGAAGGTTCAAGTCAAGTCTGCTTAGGGACACATTTCTGTTCATTTTTTCCCATTAATCTTGTCAATCAGGTGAAATGAGTATTTATATATATTCATTTTGTGAAAGAAATTACAGAATTTCATCACAATATCTTTAAAATATAAAGGATACAATCTGTAAAAGTGCTATCACATTAAATGACCTCCTTTTTTCCTTTGTTTTAATTTTGTTCTATCATGTTATTTTCAAATATATATCTAATTTTTGAGCAAAATGTGTTTAAAAGACCAGGAGGACGCTGACACGCACGGTGAACCAGGAGAGTTGCACCCCGGCAGAGCTTGCACAAACTTTGACCGATTATTTTTTGCACTATCTATGTGTGAAATTCAAAATGTCACTTTAGTCTTATGAGTTAATGTGAAACTATAAAAGTCCGGAGCAGGACGGCGAGGGAGGAGGCCCTTCAAGGTCCCATTTGATGTTTAAATCACGTTCGCTCAGTCGTAACATTTAGCCATGTGACTTAAAGTATTGGACACAGTTCCTTGACATCAAATGGCGAGCGGTCGACCACAGTTAATTGGAACTCCATAAATGACATTTTCAAGTGGTTATGGTGGCAGAGGGGCCTTGCCATGCGTGTGGTAGTTGGTGTGTGTGTGTGTGTGTGTAAGAAAATGCATGCATACTGTATGTGTGTGCCTCCAACATTGGCAGCAGCGGGGCCCTGCGTGAGCTTCCCTGGGTGACCTAGAAGACTGCAGCAAGTGTGTCAGTGTCTGTTTGATTAACTCTAATACCGGGGCTTTTGGCACATGCGGTCAGGTTAATGAAACTCAGTGAGAAGGCAGCTTTTCCTGGTTCCCTCCCCGCCAGGAAGCTGCAGGTGATGGGATGAGGTTCGGCAGCTCCCTCCCCCCTACCCTCCCCGCCCTCAGCAGCCCCTCTCTCCACCAACGGGACAGTCTGATACCCTCTTTAGGCTCTGAAGCTGCTCAGATATTTTACTCTTCTACCTCCACGTCCCTCCTGCTCCACCGCCTCCCGTTGGTATTCACTTAGTCAACTTATTTTCTGGAGATGCTCAATTTGGTTACGTTTCCTCATGGACAAACATAATCTAAGCTGCTCTATAAGCCCTAGAAGGAAACCTGAACATTGCTCAAATTATTATCAACTTTTTTCTACAGCAGCTCAGTTACCCATCCCAACAAAATCTGTCACTTGAGAGAGACACAGAAAACTTTCCATTCCAGATGGATGGACATTGGGATGCGTTGAAAACTTCCAGCAGTGGAAATCCAATGAACGGCTTTCTTTAAATTCAGTTGAGGTTTTTTAAGGATTGCAAAGGTTATCGTGACACTTAGCTCTCCAAACCCTCAAAGTGTTTCTCCTTGCTCTCTCTTTCTTCGCTGACACAGAAGTAGGGCACACCGGAGAATGAGGAACACAATTGGGAAGCATCCTGTCGCTTTAAGAGGGGGACCCGTCTAATCTCTTCCTATCCACTTGGGCCCTGGATTTATAAATTTCCTGCAATCTGGATTCTCAAAGCTGTCTTGATTTTCGGAGTGTATGTGTGTCTATGTATGTTTGTAAGAGGGGAAGTGTAGGACTGGCAAGGGGTACTATTGGGGGGTTGCGGTTTGTTTGTGCTGTCCTTTAGAAAAAGAGCTTACGGGTTCAGCAGAAGAAACGCGGGGAGCTAATGTGAAGATTTAGGACTTTCTCCGAGGCTTGGCCTCGTCTAAGCTCTGTTTGCTTGAGCCGTTTGTGGGGTCCTGCTCACACTAAACCCAGATTAATATTCCCCCCATATCCAACCAGCCCAGACACCGACTCCCGGCCTCGCTCTCCTCCACCCCCCTCCTCTCCTGCCTTTTCTGGCCGTGATCGTCTCCCTTGCCTAATCCAAGTCCGCTGCCTCTCATCTTGCTCTTTATCTCGTCTAAGTAAGCACCTTTCTCATGGCTTCTTTCCATGAGGGGGAAGCAGCAGGAGGAGCATAAATATGTTTTTCCCCCCATCCCTCCTCATTGCTCACTGACCTCTGTGAGGTGTTATTATCAGAGTGACTGCTAAGCTCTGAGATTGCTTTTAGCCAGGTTCACCGGGAGAGGGTGAGGCTGTCTTTAATGGCTCTGTATTGGTTTACATGCTACTCTGTACACAAATAAAGGATGGGCACATTCTAGTGCATTAGGCAAATATGTGCTCCCTAATCTGCAGCAAAATAAATATACACCCTATATGTCTATTTTCTTAAAGAAAATACACACAATTTTTGACATCCAAAAACTGAATTTCCTTGACAGACAAATAGAAAAACTAAAGAAATGTATTTGGTTTGTGATAAATTCTATTTTTGTGTATGTGGAGGTCATGTCAGGTGATGGTGCTGCATCTTTTTAAAAATCTTAAAAATGCAAGATGTACTTTTCTATGGGAATTGTTGCTCCCACGTTTCAGCCAATTTCTGGACTTAAATTAAACCCAAATTAAATCCAGTTTCTGTTGAAATTGCTACAACTTCGCCTACTTATATGTAAGATCAACATGCAACATTTTCTCATTCAACAAACAAGGAAATGGCCAGAGTTATACATGTGAGGTTCAGTTGGGATTGATTTTTCCAAGATATTTTTTTAAGTGAACTAATTGCAGGAACAACAGCGTTTCTGCCACCACACAGTAATGCCGTGCAAGCAGACCAACAGCATTAGTGCTTCCTGCTGCACTTTACCGCTGCTGGTTTCCCAGACTCTGCAGACTCTCTCACAAGATTGTCACCCAAAGCCTCTTCTTCTGCTCTTCACTCTTTTTTTGTGCTTGGTTTTGTTTTTCCTCCCTTTCTTGTTCTTTTTCTCCCATCTGGATCAAGACTGAGAGAAGAATAACAAACGCATTTTGAGCCGAGAGAAAGGGGATGAATTTGGCGTGCTAAACAGGCGGGCTAAACCCATTACCTAAGTGTCCTTTATCTTCCCATATGCTTTTGTTGTTTAATCAGCTTTGTATCTCTCCAAATCCTGGATTGCAGATAACAAACAAATGGATGAGCCCAACGTGCAGAATGAGAAAGCCTTTTTGCTGGCATCTCGAACGCCAGAGAATATCATAGCGCTGCATAGTGGTCAGAGCAGAAAATACAGCGGGGCCAGATCCCCTGGTTGCCCTCTCTTTATGGACCGGCCTGCACCTCCAGTTCTCCCTCACATTACTTCCTACTTCCTCCTGGCTGTAAGGGAATGTGGCCATGGCTCAAGTTCTGGGGAAGGGGGAGTAAAGCTGTAGCTCGCAGATTTGCACTCTTCAGCCATGATTCCTTTTTGCTTCTTCTACATGAGAAAAGGAGGATTCTAGATTATCGCTGCCATTGGGAGCCAGGAAGAGTTGAAGACTGGGAATCGCTGAATAAAGAAAGGACTTTAAAGCCAAATGGTTGCACAATAGCCACCATCCCTATCAGATTCACTAAGAATCTAAAAATGAGGTTTGTGTCTTTTTCAGCTACAGGCTTGAACATGGGGAACTGAAGACCACAGTATATTTGCTGAAGGAGGTTCATATAGACAAAAGGAAGCACTGCATTGGCTTCAGTGTGCACAACCTTGCTGAGCGAACTAGTCAAGTTCTTCTCACACCAGTCCCCACTCTGTGACCGACTGCAATTGGTCTAAAACACACATCTGGCTGGACCTGATGTGTCGCTCTGCGTCAAATCCTGGGGCTTCCCGTTCTTTCTTGTCGGCCAAATCACCATCAGATGCAGTCTTTTTTTTTTGGCCATTAGATATGTCAAATGCATCATGGAAGACACAAGAATGCATTTGAGAAAGACCCTCTGTTGTTGTTTTTCTCTGCGTTATTGTCACCTTGGTTACATTTACCTCTTTAATCTTTGTGCGCCCCCTACTGCCGTGGAGTTTAAATAAAGGAACAAAAAAACAAAAGTCCCAGTAAATGTACAAACATGCTGTAACTGTGTTTCTGTTTGGGGCCAGTTCGATTTCGCTGTAAGTATACTGCCACCATAAGCATTCAAGATAAAGTTGAGATGAATTCAATAGATAGACAAAAAAAGTGTCAGTGGAAGTAACGTTTTTGGGGCTCTGAAGTTCCTCTGAGTGACACAAACTCACCTTTGAAAGAAAAGAAAAATCAAACACGCACAGAAACAATTCTGCTCAGAGAAAGTGATGGTAAGGGGGTGCAGGCGACCTCAATGTGCATCTCACAGTTCAGTTCCCCCAGGGTGGAGGGGCTCATCACCCCCTCTCGTTCCCCCCAGTCAGCTACACACACCTCTCCAAAGCATACACTGACAGACACACACACACACACACACACACACTTGCAGTCTGGGAATGCTGGGGGAAAATAGCCCTCATTTATTATCGCCGCACTCCCTCGTCTCGTCCCCTCGGTTCAGCGAGTGCGCCGCCAAAGCACGTCTTCCCCCGCCAATGTCACACAATTACCTCTTAACTGCTCAAACAAATAGAGCGACCCGGAGAGTGACATCAAATCAAAACTGTCACAGGTGATTGAGTCTAGTCATCAAGGCGGCTCGCCCGCTACCTGTCAGGAGAATGAGGGAATGAGAGGAAGAAGGAGAGGAGAGATAGAATGTGATAGCTGCCTTATAATAGACTCCTAATAATGTATAAACAGCCCCTCTCTCTTTTTTTTGCTCCACTCATATTAAAGTTGGGCACAGAGAGTGTACGATGCCCTCTTTTTCAGCCTCTCCGCTCTCTCCCGGGACTTGGGATGGAGAGAATAGGAAATGGCTGTGTATGGAGTAATGATAGGGAAAATGATAGAGGGGAGATTGAAATTTCCATCCTCTCTGAACCATGCCGGCTCTGCTCCCGAAAAGACATTGCCTGCTAATGGGGTTAGATCAGACGCAAGAGAGTTTGAGACCTGAGTGATGTTGGCGGTTGATACTCCCAGACACAGATTGAAAAAAAAAATACTTTTAAGAGGAAAACTCCCTTTAGGTTGGGCATGAAGCATCACATCACGCCATTTTTCTTTACCCAGAATTCACCCACGTGGGCTTTTTTGCTATACAGGAACTGGTGGATCTGGACAACATCTGGTGGTTGTTGTCTAATTACAGAGGTAGAGATGGGCGGAGGGCGCCTCAGAGAGAAATACAGAGAGTGACAAAAAGGGTAGAGGGGACATTAGGGACATGATGATGTTGTCAGTGTCTGATGTAAATTGGAGAATGACACAGTCAACAGACACGGCTGGCTGCTCGCTGCAGCAACACACCGGGGCCGTGACACTGACAAATGGAATATTTTCAGAGGACTTAATCAGAGGAAATGGGGTTTGGTCTGCAGGTGACACGAGTCCCGCTCCAGCGCCCACAAAAAGAAAACTGATTGCCTGCCTTGAAAAACCCCCACCATCTCTCTCTTTCTCCGTCTGTCTGACTCTCTCGCTGCTGCCTATCTTTCTCTCCCTGTTTGCCCATCCTCACCCTCCTCCGTCGCTTCACTCAGGGTGGGGGGTTGCCGACAGGAAGTAGCAGCAATCAGATTCAATCAGAGATAGCCAGTGAAAGCTTTCTCCAATAAAGTCATACAGTTGTATAGATAGTATGACTTCATGAGTGGCGAGCGACATTTAATCAAAAGTCAAGCAGGAATCAAGCTTTGACTGCACACAAATAAGTCAAACCACACAAAGCCACACACACACATTGTGGTGTAACACGTTACTGGCATCTACCTTGTAAGCGCAACACTAACACACTAATAAAAACACCCACAGTAACATTGTGCCTCTACACGCTGCGCCTCGCTCCTCTCACTGTGCCGCAGGTTACCGCACAGTGGCAGATCAACAGTGATAAATCTCTCTGCTTACAACCCAGGGAGGTGGGGGCATCCTGGCCCTTACAGGAAGAAGAGGGGGAGCAGCGATCAGAGCACTGGACACAAAGGGTGAGGAGATGGAGAGGACATCTGTGGTTCTGCTATTGGGGGAAAAGTTTATTTAGAAGGTATTTTATTGTCTATCTGAGTGGAAAGTGTCATTGTGTTTGTATAGCGCATCCCTAGACCCAACACATGCGTAGCCACAGAAAGATCAGAGCACATTGTCGACCATAAAGAAGAGTTCATAGATGTGCTGCTATCCACCCTCCAGTCACATCTGGCTGGAAATCAAACCAGTGACTCCAGCAACTGCCGCCCCAGACACCAGCAGTGGCAATCCAGCAAACTGGGGTCCATCTCCCAACTTTCCTTTGTTTGCAGGTGTGGCAGTGCCACCAGGAGCTGTGACTAAGGGAGATTGGTGGCTCGGTGCCTGGACATCAGCCCCGAGTCCAGTAGCCCCTTGCTGGGTATGAATCACGGCAAGGGGCCGCCGCCCTGTCACAGCAGCTACAGATCAATGATAATTACCGTCTTGACATGAGTACGCTTATTACTGAACAGGATCAGGGACAGGGGCCCGAGCTGCGGTGGCCGTGGGGCCCGATCGATAGTCCAGGAATAATGGCTCTCTGGGGCCCTAGATTGGACTTTGCCACTAAACAAGCCATTACAGCCACGCGCATGACAGCTTAGGTCTGGATATGCGTCCTAACTCTCCTTCTCCTGGAGCCTCCTTTCTCAGAGCCCGCCTCGCTGTGGCTCCCGCGTGCCTTAGCACTCAATCTTGTTGTGGACCGTTATGGGCAGGCCGGACACATGCCTCTGGCTTCCAGACGTGTTAACCAGAAGTGAGTGATGATGCCTGCTGCTACAACACAACGTGCTCCCGTGCAACACGCTGGAGAACGGGGCCTTGCAATGTGACCTGATGATTGCTGCTGAGCATGGAGATCAAACGCAGGTGCACCGGTGTGTGTAAATACGAACACACACACACACACACACACACACAAAGTACACACACAAAGCAAACACATCAATGCGTATGTGTGATGCTGATCCGTCTATGGCAGCCCTCATCTTCTCTTCTCTTTGATTTTTACCTTTTCCCTCCCCCAGATCCCTTGTTTTTTTCCTCTCCTTTTTTTAATCCGGTCATACCTGTAATCGGGCTCGGCGACAGGAAACTTCAGAGAATCAATTAGTCCTCCCCTCATCCGGGAGCCAAGACGATTCCTCTCGACTTGAGCCGCAAACTCCTTCTATCAGGAGTCATTCTGCCTGCCTAACACCCAGACTCCTCTCTCCTGAGCCCGGATAGGTTTGACTCTAAGCCTCTAAAACGTTGACAACCCAAAGCGCCTTTCTCTCGGCAAGCCCTAACCGCCTGCCTCACCCCGGCCCCTTCTCTCCCTTCTCCTCTTTCTAACCGTCGTCATCGCTAAATAAAGAAGGATTTGTTTTCCTCCACGGCAGCCTGTGATAATGGTGCCATGTTATGGCATTTCATCCACAATTAAATAAACAGTCCCTTTTAAAAGAACCCCAACAACATCTTACGCCGAGGCCCGATAAGAGCGAGGTTGTTGTGAGGGAGAAGCCGGCGACTCCAGCCCTCCCTTTGTGCCCGGGGAAATTAGCCACTGAAGAGCTTTCATTGTGGACGCTGTTGTTTTTAAAACGCCGCCACGTTGCACAAAGGGAAACGTAAACCTGGGACTCTCCTGCCGGCTACAGCAGGCCCTCGACTGAAGTCTGGAACAAACAGAACATTGAGGGGTCAGATTTAATCCCCCGCCCCTGCCTTTTGTATTCAGATTAGAGACTAAGGAGGATTTGCAGGAGCCTGGAGTCTCTTGTTAAAAGGCTGTGTTCTCCACTTAACCTGCAATTTACCTGTCACTTAAGCCCGCTGCAGCGATCATCCACACCTCTAGCAGTGTGAGGGGCTGTTATTTTGCTGTTCCTCCACAACTCTGAATAAAGACTTTATGTTCACTTGAGCATGTGAAAGTGGCACGATGAATTCGCCGACAGATGCCGCTTAAACCTGAAGTACCTCGTGAAGAGGGGCTCTGAAAAGATACTTCTCACACCAGAAATACACTGGAATGAGGTTGCCACTGGTCTTTCTTCACACACACACCGACACACACACACACACACCTATAATAAACCAGAAATCACTTTTGACCACTCGGGCTGTTCTGATGAGGTTGGGTTCAGTGTGTACTCTCTGGAGTGTTGTGACTCAGATGCCTGGAGGACATGGAGCTGAAAACACTGAAGCTTTCTGACTTGATTTGTATCGTCAACCTTTTCTCATCTGCACTACTGGAAATCCTACCAAGGAAACATGACCTTCTTTCTCCCTGCGTAACCCTCTCAAAGAGGCCGAGCGTGATTCATCTCACCCAAAACAAAAGTCGGGGGAATGAAACTGCCACCATCATTCTGCCCCACTTCATCCATCTCCTCCTCTCCCGTGAGTTGCGCTGCCCTCCGCCGGGCGGCCGTAATGCCCCTCTAAATCTTCCTCCTGAACGGGACTCGCCAGGTCCACGACAGCAGTAAAGTGCACCATTCGTTTTGGCGGCACAGCCGAGAGGAGTAATGGGAGTGATGTTGAGACATTATCAGTCACTCACTGGCTGCCAAAGCTCTCTGAGCCACTCCTGCCTTTTTTTTAAAAAGCATCTGCGGATGCCCACCAAACAACCGCACAGCTCTTGACGGAGCTTTACGCAAGTCTTTGATACGTCTCTTAATCTCCCCTAAACTATCCCACTGGTTTTAACACCCTTACGCATTAGCCTATGTCTTATAACTTAAGAGTTTATCGTTATGGGCTAAATTTAGACACCCTTTCTTGGAACTTGGGATCTTAAGACTCAAGGCAGCTTGGAAGCTGTGTGCTTATAGCGTGCAAAATTACAAATCTTCCAAAACATAACAAAGGATGTGAAACTGCCCATTGTTTTAGGAATCAGGTCCTTCTGCCATTGAGCAATAACAGATTAAAACGGACTTTGGCATTTTGGATGGAGGAGATATTTGTTTCATTTGCTCCAGATGCACAATGGAGAATCCCACAACTGCAAAGAAAACAAAAGGAGGCACGAAACTTTCCGCGGGCCCAAAGTGAAGGGCAGGGGAATGGAGGATCAGAAATGAGGTCAGTCATCTGCTGAAACACTCTTCTTGATTTCCCGTGTTAAAGAGGATCATTGGCTGGCGTGCTTTATTTTTAGAGCGTTTCCCCTCCTCTTTCCACTTTTCTTTCCTTTCCTCATCCCCTATTTCTCTGCTAACCCATGAGAGTTCCCCCTTTTATTCTGGAGGAACCCACCTGTCTGCCTGCACGTCAAACCTGTCCCCGGTGGGCTTCTGTGTTAAATTCCAGCGTTAAAACCCATTACCGAGCTATCAGCCCGCTCGTAATGCTGTCTAACGACCTCATTTCCCTAAGTGTCGGCCCCGTCAGTCACCGGAGGCTCTGTCAGCCCGGCCGCCCACG
>CABFOQ010004344.1:12882-23247 GCA_900660455.1 Gephyroberyx darwinii | reverse complement strand
GTGCAGACAGTGGAGTGTATGAGAGAGCGATCCTTTTGAAGAGGAAACATGAAAAAAAGTTTGTTGTGTTTGGAGCTGAGGTTTGTTTGGCGTTGTCGCCTGACTGGGCTCCATGGGGCCCTTGCAGGAGTGGGCTGTTGTTGAAGCCGGTATCAAATACAATTTCTCAATTTTTCATCTCCTACTTTCCTTCAGCTCCAGATTGGCTTTAAGCTCTGTTGAATCCTCCTCTTCTACTTCATTTTGTGGTTGTGTGTGTTTGTGTGCACATGTGTAAACATGTTCATTCGTCTTAGGTTTTCTCTTTCTCCTTGAATGTGCACCGTGTGTGTGCATTTGTGTCTGAATGTGTTCATATGTCTTTAAATGTGTGTACTCTCTGCGTGTGCTTTGTAGGTTTATGTGTGTGTGAGCACATGCCTGCATGTGTGCGTGGATAATATTCCCCTGCACTGACTTTTAATTGTTCTGTGCTTCAGAGAGTGTGTGTTCAGTTTAGTCCGTAGCGATTGATCTGGAGAATAATGGTTGGTGGAGAGTCCCAGGTCTCCAAAACCACCGTCTGAAACTCCTTGTAATTACCTCCGGGACTTCTGGAAACGATGAAGGGAGAGAGAGGAAGAGAAATAGAGACAGACAGGGAAAGAGATAGAGAGAGAGAGAGAGAAAGACAGGCAGAGAGGGCAGTAGTATGTGTACGCTCAAGTATACCATGTATGTAAGTGTAAATATTGTGTGTGTGCAGCCCATCATGTCTTGCTCCCACATAAGTTGTTAAGCCGCAAACAATCGAGCAGCCCAGGCTGTGTTTGTGTGTGTGTGTGTGTGATCCAATCCAATCAACAGGAGACAGCATTCTTGTGCAGGGCAGAGGCCAGACACAAACACACACTCTTCAAGTCATCAGCGCTAACAAGTACAAGACTGTAGCAAGCTCCCAGCAGAACCCCATCTCCTGGAAAAGTGGTTGTAGTCATTTTTCTCTCTGTCCGCCGGGTATACGTCCTTTTATTCCCCAGCAAAACATTCAAATCCAAACTGATTGAAATCTTACGGATAAATGAGAGAATTTATTCAATGTTTCTTGCAAAGTGATGATTTTCATTCCAGGCATATAGTGTAGTCCCAAAACACTCACACACACACACACATTGAGAGATAAACATCATCAATACCTTAAGCAGTAAGGCAAATAGCTTTGTGTCGTTGTTAAGGTATCACCATTTCTCTTTCTCCCTCCATATCCAGAAAAAGATTACATCGGAAGGAGCGTGCAGATGAAACTGGGGAGCAAGAGAGCGAGGGAATAGGGGGTGGAGAAAGCGACAGCGCAGAAATGAAAACAGGAGATTACTGATCAACGGGTAACACAACATTAATATTTGATTCTGCCTTTGTGTGGTTTTCTTATCTGAAAACACATAGTAGTATATATTGGAGTGTTAGGAACATGCAGGATTGAGGTTCAGTGCAGGCACAAAAGGTTATTGTAAACGGAGCGTGAGAGCCCTGTTGGTGGTTTGTAGTCCTGCTGCAATTGTATTTCATATAACAGATTTATTTTATTTTGGAACTTTCTTTTTATTGGTGTTTTCAGGTTAGAAAAAAAAGGAAAAAAAACAAGGGTTGGTACGAGCCACGCATTAGAGCAGGGTTTTTCAATTACCCAGACAGTAGGTTACATCCCTTACAGTATGTAGTACATTTTTTTTCCAGTATTTCATATATTGTTCAAATCGTAGTCTTAAGGAAAAGGTCAATTTCTCCACACAGTGTATTTCGTTGACAATTGCGATCCAGTCGTCCTTTGATGGCGGGTTTGCCTGCAGCCACTTCCGTGTGATGGCTTTCTTGCTCGCAGCCAAAAGTACTTTATAAAGATATTCATCCTGAGCCGTGAGTTTGTCCGGGATTTTGCCCAAGTATAACGTGACAAAAGAGCAATCAACTCCTATTCCCAAAAATGCTCCTTATTTCTTTGGCAGTCTCTTGCCAATGTGAATGGATTAGAGGGCAGCCCCCAAATACATGAAAAGGGTCTGCCGTTGATTTACCACACTGCCTCCAACATTCATCCTGTCCCTGAGAACCCCGCTGTATACGTTTCAATTTCGGAGTCACAAAATATCGTATTATGTTCTTCCAGCAGAATTCTCGCCAGGATCTTGAGTTGGTAGTCCCAGCCTGACCCAGAAATCATTCCAATCATCCTCAGATATCTCCAAGCCCGATTCCTTCTCCCATTTCTGTTTGACCTGGACAGTAGAATATTTTTTAGATATTTATGATACGAGATGTTTATTGTTTAGAATTATATATATATATAATTATATAACATATATATATATATATAACAGAGATTTAGTTTTCTAGTTTTGTTCCTCTTTGAAAGAAACAAAGAGTGTTTGTAGTCATTTTAGACTGAAATGATCGATGCCGAGGAGCCACACTCTACACATACAGTGTGTCGGCATGTTTATGAGAAATAGTCTGAAATTCACTAGATAGCAACCGTTATATCGTTGGCGTGCACATGCATTTGTGCATGCGTTGCAGTGTTTAAATTACATTGGGTGGGTGAGGATTACACTGTCCTTGTATTGAAGATCATTAGTAAGCAGTGGTGCGTGTCCGAGGCTTGATAACATTTTAAACATTGATGCGATTTTGAAAATAACATATTAGGAGTTTATTGGCTCTGAGAGGTAGATGGTGGCAGGTGTGTTTGCGTGCATACACATACTCACACACACACACACACACACTCACAGACACACATATACACACTGGGCATCGTTGTCCTTGTAATTGCTCCTCTCATTGCCCTGAGGCAGCGTGAGCTGGCATATAAACCATATAATAAAGCATATTATCCTGGCTGGTATTGCATTCCTGCCTCCTCCAGCCTGATGACAGCTGGAATTGAGCTCTGCATGTTGAAGAAGGTGATCCATACTAAATTCCTCCAGGCAGCTTGAAGCTCCGTGTCAGAGTGCGGACCCTCTGCTGACAACTACCATAATGAGTTTTGGAACACCAAGGTCCTCCATGAATGAGCAAGGTTGCTGTTCAGTTTTTAAGTTTGATCTCCATACGTCCAAGACGGCATATCTGGGATTTCAACTAGCAAGTTGCCATGACACCATGGTCTCCCAGAGCCAGGCTGAAAATGAAATACTTTACTGCTCTATACTATATAATTATATACCATACACGTATAGAATATAATTGCTAAAACAAAGTGGGAGTCATATCTTTGTGAAAATGTAACTATAAATCTGAACGCCTTAGTTGCAGTTATGATCTCCTATAATCCTCTTTGCAAATGTTCAACGACGTCACATAACAGGAGAACTTACTTCTTTATTCTTTGTCTATTAGGTTGCATGGACTGCTGCAATGTAAGATGATGCATTCAGCAATATATAAAATATACAGCATATAGAGGTAACCCTTGTTATGATTGTTGAAGATTGTTGATGAAAAACGACATTTTGTAGCATTTTGCAAAGCACATTTTTGTACAAGCAGGAATTCTATGCATGTGTGTAAAATACTAAAAGTTATGTTTTCTAATTTCTAATGATTCAGATTGTTTGGCAGCCAAACGTATTCTCATAGAATAGATGAAGGCAGCTGATGAACAAGGCAGCCCGAGAGCTGAGATGATTTATTAGATCTATATGTCATCTCCATGAAAGCAGTGCGGGACCGTTAATAATCTGCGTTCGCTGCTTAAGACCGCTGATGAGCAGCTGTCTCGGCTTGGCAGCAAAGCGGCTAACGGAAAATGATCGCGTGTATGAATTTCTGTTTGTGTTACTTTCTGTTATGAAGGCACCGCACAGGTGCGGGTACAGATGATTGTGTGCACGTGCGTACAGAATGTGCCTGCATCTGTGTGTATGTGTGTGTGTGTGTGTGTGTGTCAGCCTGTGGGTGGAGGGGCGCATGTGTGTGTGTGTGTGTGGTTTTTGGTAGAACAATTGTATCTCAGTTTCTGAGGAGTGTGACTGATGCAAATATTAATCAGTGAGCACCCTGGGTAGTCTGCAAATTACAGCCTCTCTGCTTCACCAACAATGTGTCCCCCCCTCCCCCCTAAGCCTCATTAAAGGGGATAAGATGGGAAGACGCGAGGTGGTGGAGACTCATTCTATTTAAGGAGTTCACATTACTTAAAGCATCGTGGCTCATGCCAAGGCTATTAAATTCCTAAAGTGCAGAGGTGTTGTGAATTATGTCTGCAAGCATTTGTGTTTGTGCGTGGAAGTGTTTGTGTAAACAAATGGAGACTTGTGTGAACCTGTGTGTGAACTGGTAACATATTTTGTGGTGTGTGTAATAGATAATAAAGTGTTGGGGTTTGGAGAGTGAAAGAGAGAGAGAGAGAGAGAGAACTGGTTATTTAATGATCAGAGAGCAGTGTAATTGCCTCCCAGTGAGCTTCAGCCTTTTAGACACATGGTTAATCGAGGGGAGAAAACTCATCTGCATCCAGTACACTAATATGTAAAAATGTTCACTCTACATTAAATTAAATTGCCTCATTGATTTTTTCTCCCTCACTAAAAGGGACATTTTTGCCCTTTTTCAGCAGAATTATGCTTTTACATATAGAAGGATTTATCTGAGATGATAAAAGAGAAGATGAGAACTGCGTTCTGCAGTCCTCCCCGGTCTCTGGGGTTCAGCTTGCGGATCATTAACAAGGTGTTAGACATTATTTTCTGATCTCTATAATAAGGGGCTGCGAGTGGAGAGGCTGTGCAGTGAACCTGTGCCTTGGCCTCGTAATAGTTCCTAAAACAGGGCGGCAGTATCACCGCTGTGAACGCTTATTTAAACTTTCAACATCCCCCATCTTGAACTTGATTGTGACGTCGCTCTCTTTCTCTCCTTTCCCCATTTTCATGCAAGCACACACACCTTTCACCTCCCCACACACACACACACACACACACACGCACACGCACACGCGCACACACACACGCACACGCACCTCTGACTTACAATGTCTTCAAAGTGTGAAACCACGGCGCCTGCACTCATTCACAGCACCTCAAACAAGACCAATTACAGTGGGAGTGTAATGGCACGGTGTGGGTGTAATGACAGCAATCACCTGACTGAGCTCATGTTATATTCTACGCTATACCGCCCAGGGGAAAATGGAGATAGAGTAATACAAGAAATAAAAGAATATGTTTGATTGGCGAGAAAGGAGGAAGAAAAATGGCGTTGGAGTAAAAAAAAAAAAGAGAGAGAAAGAGATGGTGATTGACAGAGGGAGCCATCTGTTGATCTTCACGCTTGTTTGTGTTGCTTTAGCCTCTTCCCTCCCTACCAGTCCCTCATGTGGCTGACTGGGGGTCAGCTGTGACTGATAGTCCATGCTCCTGTCTCGTCTGACAGACGGGCCCGGGGACCGACTCTGGAGCAGCCTGCAAACGGATTCTCCATGCCTCTGTGTGCTGCCACAGCCGCTTTAGCCAGCTGTCAGTCACAGACAGAATGGCTGGCGTTATCTGTTGTCCTCTGTGTAACAGTGGAGGTCCGCTTTGCTCGGAGCTGCAGCTGGGTGGGAGCCAGGCAGTGGAACAGAGTGAGGGATGAGATGGATGGAGAGGATGGAGGAAAGGAGCAAAACTGATCGAAGTACAGATAGAAGAGGAGAAATGGAATCTCCAAAAAAAGGATGGAAATGGAGGGAAGGGAGGAGACCAATATCATGATAGATTACAGCGCAGGCTCATTACAATGACATCTGATGGAGTGGCCTCCAGCATCGTGTCCTCCTGAAGACGGACACAGAATAATGAAGATGGCTTCCAAGACCTTTGGCACTGCACCAAGACCAGAGAGTCTACAGATGAAGTACAACAAGAGAATCAATTCTCTCTCTCTTCCCTCCTCTCCTCTTCCACTCAGAGACATTTACAGGCCAAGTTATGACAGCACACAATAACGACAGCCATATATTTGTCCTACAGTCTGACAACAATATCAAATCTACAGAATAGACTTATTATCTCTACTCGTGCGTGTGTGTGTGTGTGTGTGTGTGGAAACTGTGTCTTAACTAAATGTGATTGTACTGCGTCGAGTTGATCTACTCAACCTATTGCTGTCAGAGATAAGGGATAGTGAAGGAAGAGATTGACTTTTATAGGGAGCACATTTGAAAAATAAACACCCGTAAAAGCGCCAGCGTGCATCACAAAAGATGAAAAGCATGGAAATATGATCAGGAAATACTGTAGGCTCTTAAAAGTTAATGCAAGCCCAAAAGAGTGACTGAGCGAGATCGGGGGGGAAAGACGAGAGAGCGGCGAAGAAATATGAGAGTGAGAGCAGAAAATAGGGGTTATAAAGAGCCCGGAGAGCCACGCAGAAACGACGAGGCGGGGAAGAATGACAGGAAGAGATCCAGAAAAAGAAAGGACAGAGGGAACCAGAGAGTTACTTAAAGGTGGGTGAGAGTGTGTATGGATCAATAGATATGGATGTGCATAGGGAGACTGTTAAATAAGCCTCTCGCTTGTGTCCTCAGATACTGTTTCAGTAAGAAACTCAAACTCTGTAGATCAATACGCAGGCGCTTCTCTCCTCTTTGGCCCGGGTCCCATACAGGCCGCAGCTAGCGGCTCCTCTCGCACGAGACTGGGTCTGTGTCTCTTTTCACAGCATGCAAGCAGCACCCACACCAGCACAGACCCTCAGACACCTTGCTTGACCATTTTCAACATCTACACCACCTCTCTTTGCCCTGCCTCAACTTTTGGTTGTTTGATGAAATAGAGAATTATCAGTGTTTCTCATTCCAACACACACACACACCTTACAGTTGACTAGTGTGAATCATCGATGGCTCCGGGACAGGGCCTCTGGTTGTATGGATCTGTTATTGAGATGCAGAGAGAATGTCAATGGTTTGTCTAAACTAAGACTGCACTCCACTGCTCCACAGCTGCCTCGGGTCAAGTGTGTGTGTGCACAGGAGAGAATGAGTATCTGGCTGTCAATACAGTGGGGAAAATACTGCATTAGAGCTTTCACTAGAGGGCTTTAGGATTGTGGGTGTGTGTGGGTGTGTGTGTACCTATGGGAGTGGATTTGCATGTACTCTTTAACATGCATGAGTGTACATAGTGTGTGTGTGTGTGTGTGTGTGTGTGGGTGCTGAAATGAGAATCAACACTATGCAATAAACAGTGCAGATTTGAAGGTTTTGCTGCAGAGAAAGGGACCTATACTCCATGGACAGAGGTGTGCGTATGCTTGAGTGCATGCACGTACGAGCATGTGGATGTCTATAAGCTCATCTACCTTCATCCTCCTCCTCTTTCTTATTAGTAAAAGCGGGCCTTGTTCATCACTATGCTGTGACAGGCGGTTCCCAGTGTGCAAATGTTCCTGTGTCCTCTCCCTGTGTAAACCTCTGCCTGCTCCCTGCCGTCCCTTCTGACACCCTCGTGACCCTCCCTGCTCCTTCACTGATGAGGAACTCCAGCGCGCGCACACACACACACACACACACACACACACACAAATGATCACCAAATGAGTACACATGGTTTGTAAATTCACTCACTTTGACACCATTGGTTAGAAGCTGCTACTACTCATACTAGCACCATCGCATCATATTACCTCTTTTTGTATCTCTAGTCTATGGTATGTTGTTTTGATCACTTCCTGACCTTACAGATGTATTTAATACATCACATGCTTTGTTAGTTAAATGTAACGCACTATTATAGATGTATGATCAAGTGAAAAGCTGTTGTATATCATGAGATGCTTTCAGTGCCACTATGAAACTCTTCCCTTGAAAATATGCACTATTTGCATTCTGTTACCGTCCCTATGCAGGTGAATTCTGTCGGATTAGCTTTGTGTTTGGTTAGGTATGAGGAAATGATGGGCAGTGATTGGTGATGTTCTTTCAATTTAAAAACATAAATGGACAAAGGCATGGTAGTGTGGGGTTAGCTGTTGCCATAACTTTTCCCAGCTGATAACCGATAACTTGCTTGTTTGAAGCCAACAGAAAAGGACTTATGGCATCTTGCCATTTTGCCACAGACAGAAATCTTGTCAATTGGACTCACATATAGGTGGCATAAATGTTGAAGCGTACTGAATTTTCAACTTCAGAGAGAGCACCACAACTGAATCATCATCATATTTATTTGACAATCTCACAACGCTGGCAAGCCTGTCAGCAAACAACCCTAAAGGAAAGTAGAATACAATAATTCATAGAAACTACGCCATATTCTTGGTTAATACAGTTACAGCTACCTTTCCTCACCATAACCACTCCACTCAATATGTTGCTTTGTATGAATATGAGGGTTATCATGTACGACCCTTCAGAGGTAGAGGTACTTTGAAAAGGTGAAACCTTCCATTCATTGAAATGTGGTAAGATAACATTTAATATCACTATAACTCAAAGCCCCAGTCTACAACTGCAGTATGGCTCTCTCTATTGAAACACCGTCACCCCATCACTCCCTTTGTTTACATAGTGGTTTATTGGATAGAAGGGTTTTTTTCACTCTGAAGTTTATTGTCTGACCTTTTCGCACAAGAACTGATGGTATTTGGCACTTGTACATGAGTATTTTCTAGGAGGCAGGGTGGCTAACCTAGTGGTTAGAGAGACCTTCCTTCAACTGGACCTGATTCAAGCCCCTGTGTCAACAAGCCTGCTGCCTTGAGCAAGACACTGCATCTCTAGCTGACTGTGGCGCTGCTCTGTAGCTGGCTGTGACCTCCCTGTGGAGGGGGCATGGGAAAAGAGAATTTCCTATGTCAATAAACTATCACATTAGAATTATTGTGCGGCTGTGTTAATACTAGATGAAAACTCATCTGTATTTTGAGTAAAGTTGCAAAACAATATTATAGTTTTACTCTACAATAAAAAATAAAAAAATGTTAATATGAAGAGTTTCAATCCAAAATGAGATATCCACCAATTGAGAAATGCGCTACAATGCAGAATTACTGTTGGCATGAAAGAAAACTCACTATTTATAAAGAATGTATTAGCTTAAGGCCTTTGCTTGCAAAAAGTAACATTTCAAATAAACTAATCATTGTATTTTCAACATATCAGTCAATGAACATTAGGTAACAATCTTTTCTTCCAGAATGAATGGGTAGTATTTTTGAAAGACATGCGTATAGTAAATTTGTTTATGTAGCAAATACTTTTAAATGCTTGGCTGTTGGGCGGCATGCCCTTGTGGTAGCATTGTCCTCGTCTTCCATGTGTTCATCTTGATAGTGAAGTTGCAGTCTGTCGTTCCACTGGGCTGAAATCATGCAGAAAGCATGGTGGGGGCGGCAATTTTTAATTCAAGCCTTCACTGCTGCAAATGCTTGAGGAAAAGAAAAGGGTGGTGAAGATAAATGCTCTAAAATTAACATAAATACAGGTAAAATGTACGTGTCTGGTTTGTGTTTCTTTTCTACCTGACACTTTTTCAGGTAACTTGTCTTTTCTTACTTTTTTGTACCTTAAACTAAAATGGTTTTGCAGTTAAGAAATAAAATCGGCTAATGAAAATTTTGAATACCCTTGCCACTTTGCCTGGTGTGCTTCAACATTGCATGCTGTAGGCGGTGTCTCTAAATCTTTCAACATTACCCCATTCAAAAGGATACACTGATGTTGTCACTCGCTGACTGACGAGCTGATTAATAGCGCTTGTGTAGTACAGACTATGACAGCAGCATCCAAATAACGTCGTCACAAGGCCTAAGACACTGTCGGGGGCTGCGCTAGTTAGCTGTTACCCTCAACCATACAAGAATGAAAAGAAAGAATGCACTAATGGTGGATGGTGGTCAGACACTTACAAAGAGTGGGAAGTCACTTATCCCCTGAACAGAAACAACATAATAAAAGAGGTCTAGGTGCGTTAATGGTGCCCTAACATTCCCTTTAAGTCATTTAACCTTTCACCTGCTGGCAATTATGAATTTCCACACAATCAATGTTATCGATCGCTGTCGTTAGGTCCGTATTAATTGGACTTGTCAAATGGCATAATCCCTGTCACCGTGGCAGTGTCTGCCCAAGAGAGGCTATCAGCCGGGATCAACGCTGAATGGTAACGAGGGTGTATGGCTACGAGAGATTGCGCTTTGGTAGCATGTGTGCGTACGTGTGTGGGTTGTGTGTGAGTGTGTGTGTGAGGGAGAGTTTTTGTGTGTGTGTGATGTGTGGGGACATTGGGGATAGTGTGTATGTGTGTGGAATTTTAATGATGCCACCACCCACTGTGGAACACACTATTGTCTGCAAACCCAGTATATCCTCTTTTCTCTATGCTCTGTCTCTCTCTC